>JAOVVB010127272.1:0-26519 GCA_028570985.1 Heterobranchus longifilis | reverse complement strand
CGTTCTCAGGGGCGTGTCTAGGGCATCTACGCCCCCGCTGCAGTGAAGGGACTTTGAGAACCACATGAAGGGGAGGAGGAACTTCCTCCGGCCGGGGTCTCCTCCCGGTGGAAGTATAAGGCCTCCCCCAATTTTCAGTGCATTTGTCTCCCCCAGTAAAATCATGAAAGTAGCAGAGAACTGCTAGAACGCCACTCAGAAGCAACAATGCCTCCGCCTGAATTTTGTGTTTTCCTTAACATAGATAAAGACATTTCCACCATTAAGAGGTGCATAAAAATTCACCAGAATGCAGGAAATAAAGTGTTTGATGCTCAACTTTTTTGGGGGGAGGACCCCCAAACCCCCCCCTTAATATGCCCCCCCCCCTCCCAATGTTGCAATGAAATCTGCACCCATGCAACTTTTGACCTGTTATCTTCCCCTAAAGATCCCATGTACCCCCTAAAAAGACAAAAATGCACCTATGGGGCTCTAAAGGGTTAAGATAAATATGAGTAGTGGAGAAATAAATGGTAAATTCATGTTATTCCAATGTTTGTGTGCACATATTTCATGCATAAATCAGTGCCCCACTAAGGCCACCCCAGTCACAAACTTCTGGACACGCCACTGCACATTCTGTCGTAAAACATTTAAAAGCAAAAATCCATCAGATGGGGAGTCCGTGGCCTAATTTATGTCAGTTTAGGGCTCTTTGACGTGAAAGAGTTTGAGAACCACTGTCCTATGGTATGGAAGCAAAGAAGAGATGTATTTGATATTTTAACAGCCACCGGATAGGCCTACATAATATAATAATATTATCATAATATTGGCATTTAAACACCACTGAATTGAGCATTAAAATAGTTTCATTTGAATAACCATGCACCTGAATTTATTTGTTCCGAATTCACCTCTTTGAAATTAAAATGACATTTCTTGACTTGCAATTTCAAAGGCTGAATTCGAATTTTTTTTTTTTTTTTTCAGTGTTCATAAATTCAGGTCCAAAGTTTCACAATTTCAAAGGGGAATCTGATTGGCCACCCTCGTGGTTAGAAAGCCAGAGTGAATATATGTGTATCATATGAAACAGACGACCTGAGGAATTCATTGGTACCAACCGTGTTTGGTGAAGGAAAAACTGGCATAGCAAATATCAAAGGGGTCTCTTGACCTCTGACATCCAGATATCTGAATGAAAATGTGTTCTGTGTGTACTCACGAGCCTCTCCTTTACAGACATACCCACTTTATGATAATTTCATGCAGTTTGGGGCAAAAACCTGCAGTTTTTCTCATGCTGTACTCATGACTTATTTTATTCTAAAATGGTGTATTTGAATATTTATGCATACTGGGCTCCATAAACAGTCTTGAATTACATAAATTGGGTATGACTGGAAAGATGAGACTCTTGTGGATTCATGTGTGATGATGTTTTTTTATTTTATTTATGTGCATCATGTACAACAGAAACAAGGTTTGCCAGTGAAGATAGAGAAGATATACAGTGCTGGGAGATAAGAGATGTTTTCTCCCATCATAAAGTAAAGTAAGCAGGGAAACCTTTACAGAATAAAAAACACACAGTACAGAATTACAAAAAAAATAAAAATAATTGCATCCCTCTTTTGTTGACTGTCCCTTCGTGGAAAAACAGTGAGCAACAATCACTATAACGATAACGATGTGAGCATCCACACTGATGAATCTTACAGTAAACCAGTGGTTCCCAAACTTTTTCTGCAGGACCCCACTTTTGTTCCTAAAAATACTTTCATTACCTCTTTTGCCCTCAAATCCACCCACTGTTGGGACTGATGTTAACGGTAACGTTACTGTTAACACTTTTCCTGCCAGAGTTTTATTTAAAAGTTGCCAGCTCCAGCATTTTTTATCATATTCACTAATCGTTCAAGACCGAATATTTTGTACTATGAATGTGTAAACAACCGAGCTTTTATAGAAGCTTCATTCATTCTGTTTTAATCAAAGAGAGTCATCTCTTTGCCCACGTCTTATTTGCCTAAATATAAAAAGTAATCTGTTAGGCAGACAGATAACTTTTTAGATTTAGGCAAATGGTAGGTCCACTAACGTTATATGGATGAGTAGTTTTGGAGCTCGAGTCACCCAGCCCAACCTTCTCTCAGATTCAGCCCAGGGAAGGAGCCCCTCGCTCGTGTAAACATCAGCCTCTCCAGCCTCCGCTCTAGTCCAGGGAAGGGGGGCCATATCCTGGTAAACTTCATCCCATTCACGCTCCCATCCACAGCTGTCCACAGTTTCCCACTGATCTGATCTCTCCCCATGCTGTCATGGATCTTGTGCATCTCGTCCTCCAACTACCAGCTAGCAGGGCCATGCCTAGCTTTGTAAGACACTTGGCCCTGCCGGGCCACTGGCAAAAGATACTTTCCACTGGGCCTAATAATGTTTCTGGGGGAAACCGTGTAATATGCCTAATAGGATTTTGATTGTGTCCCTTAATATCTAAGCAATATTTCATGCCAATCTGGTGAGTAGTTGTAGTAGTAGTAGACAGTAGAGACAGACCTGTATCACCATCTTTGGGCCACAACAAGATAGCAATTAGGAGTTTCCATTCTAGTTCTTTTGATGTTCTAATTAGAAATGTCAGATTAGATAGATCAAGTGGAAACCTCTGGGGCCAAAAAATTAAGCCAACATGGAAGTGCCAAAAACTGCAGTTCCTCAAATGTCCACTTGAGGCTCCAAAAGCCAGAATTAAGGGTGTGGCTCACAGGTGGCGAGCATAGATTGTAGTCTTCATTCAACCCACCTCAACTCCATCCACACTCTGCCGCTTTGACCATTTTTAGATTAGCCGGAGTTAGGCTGTGTCAGGCACTGCCAAGATGGAGACGGCCAGAGCCACCAGGAGCCAGCCACTTAGTTTGAGGTTAATGTTGGCTCCTCAGAAACCTATGGGTGACGTCATGGAGACTACGTCCATATTTTATACAATATCTACAATATATATATATATATATATATATATCTATCATATCTATGGATATGATTGATGTAATATGGCTTCCCTCCCATCCAAATCTGGATGCTTGTGAGAGCTTTGTGGCAGATTGATAGAAATGCCATCACAGCCTCGATGGCTGCCTCTCCCTCCAAGTCTGACAACAGCAGTTAAATTGTCTGATTTATCTGCTGCCTCATCTGCTCCGACACTCCTGTGAGGCACACACCACACAGGATATAACAGAAATAACATGCTCTGTATTTCTGTTTAGTTTAACAGGGCTCAAATATCTGATGGCTGGCAGGTTATCTGTATATGCAGTATGGCAGGCTTTGTCATTGGCCTGCCCTTTATAATTTGTTGTGTCGGTGATGAGAGCTAACGCACAGATGCTGTGCAGCAGAACTGAACCTTAGAAACAGCAATTGAAAAAACGAATTCACCATTTAGTAGCTGTTGATGAGCTTTGCTTACCTTGCATGGCAGATGGATTCTGACGATCTCATGCGAGGATCGCCGCTCTCTTGATCGCTCCCTCTTGCCAGACTCCAGTACAACCATTTGGGTCTGGAAATGATCTGACCAGACCAATCAGCATCCTGTGAGGAGTGACTCGTAGCTACAGGCGTGGTTTAGGTGTTCATTCAAAACAGCAGTGGTTGCTCTGCGTCCTGTGAGGGCGCTTGCCCTTTTCCAAACAGTTTCTAATGACGGCTTCTCAGATGGTTCTGTGAAACAACCGTCAGGTTAGAGCTTTGCATCATAAGACTATATAACTGGGAAAACCCCATACGCTGATGAAGATCATGATATTATTGAAAGCTGCAGAACAGCTACTAAATGGGTGTTGTGGTGAGATTATTTAGAGAAGTTTAAAAAGGTCAGGGACATCTCTGATTATTAATTATCCGAGTGCAGTGCAAGATGTAGATGTAGATTTAGGACATCATGGATCAACTGTGAAATCGGTGCCAATAGGGTCTGTGTCTCCCAGGGCCGATCTGTCAGGTCTGCATAGGTCCAGGTTCAGTTCTGGGAAATACATTTCCGTGTCTTTTTGTGTACAGGCACACATTTTTGGACCCATGAAGACCTCTAGTGCAGGTGCATTGCCAGAAGCTTACCCCTTAGAAGGCAGGGCTGAAAGAACATGACTCTTACAGTACTGCCCTGCTTCTCCAGGTGTGAAAGGTGTGTCAGGAAGATGATAGCTTCCACCACTCTGATGTTTGGTTGGTATGCAGGAAAGCAGCTTCTCAAAGGTCTTCTTGGCAGGTGACAATGCCACAGGACTGTAGTTGTTGAGAGAAATTGTACTAGGAAGATGCAAGAGGTCTTCCAAAGTTTAGACAACTTCCTCAACCTCAAGGAAAGATTGAAGAGGTGCTGGAAGGCTGCAGGCCAGCACATGGTCTGGCTCACTTAGATAGCTCTCTTTCCACCTGGCTGGGGGTCAGGGCAGAGCTTTGAGAACCATGTCTCTGTGTGAGCATGCTGGCAGTTCAGGGTTTAATTTTCCTGTACCTCTCGATTCTTTCTCTTGCTGCCCTGTCAGTATCTCCATGTCTCCTCTGGTATGTGAGTTGAAGGAACTCCAGCTCCGCTGGTAATCCAGTAGTAAGCAACTATAATGTTCAGGCAAATTTGTACTCCACCAGTTACACCAGAAAGAAAAAAAGTTTCAGCAGTGCAAGCAAGCTAACATAAAGTGTGTGTGATTCACAAGACTATACAAAAGTCCAAAAGCAAGGAATAGTAGTGAGAGAGCTGCTGTAACAGACTTTATATCATATATCATCTATAGCATATCATGTTTACTTCTTCACACTGTCTGTCAGTAGACTATGTGCAGTTATTGATTTAAATGCACAAGCACATATTCAGCTGACATCTAATCAAATGCAACACCCAAATACTTTGAAACGTTCCTTCTTATAGGCACTCCACTCATTCTCTGCATAGTTCTGCCAAATAATCAGACAATCATGTTTGTTGGCTGCCTTATCCATTTCTAGATGGGATTAGTTTTACAGTTAGAACTGAAATAATGTAATTGTTATGGTGACATGTCTCTCCTGGCCAAATCTGCCATGTAAGTAATTATGACTGCGGCAAAAATCCCTGCTTCTTTGACTAACTGCAAAATGGTTAGTATAAATAATCCCAGGTAGAATTCGTTCCATCTGAATTGACACCCTTGAGATTTGTCACCATAATTCTTCACAAACCGTCGTTGTGGATCCTCCGCTAAATTGCAATTAAATGAGGCTGAAGTGAATCAGCCACAGACTCTCAAGTGTGACCCAGTTGTGGATTTGCTCCCATGGCCATGCTGCATTGATATTATTCAACATCAGCTGCAGGAAGAATATCATGAATGGACCATTCTTTATGTGAGGACAACACATAAATGAAGGTTACAGTTTTGGAGTCTTGGTAGCTTCGGAGACAGGTTATTATTTAAACATTTTTGTTTACATCTTATTGTATACTGCAATACAAGAAGACAAGCAAACAAAAGAAAAGACTCCAATAAACTGAAACAAAAGGGGAAATAAAAAGTAAAATAACAGAAAGTGAATCAGCAGCAGCATTGAAGACAATAACAAGGTCAATGAGAAAACTAACAAACAAACTAAATAAAAGTAATGTTTTGGCTTGGTATACATATGTGAAGATAGGTGTGTGTGTGTGTGTGTGTGTGTGTGTGTGTGTGTGTGTGTGTGTGTGTGTGTGTGCGCGCGATGTAGAGGAGAGGAGAGAGGGAGTAAAAGGGGGGAGACAGTATTGACCAAGGGAAGAAAGAAAGCTAAAAAGCTTAGCTATAATTTTTTTGGTAGGCATCTTCTGATGACAACAATAGTAACAACAATTTAGAAAATATACCAAATAAATAATAGAGCTTAGAGTGAAAATGCAAATAAATAAATAAATATAATTGAAAAATAATTGTAATGAATTTCTGTTTGTGTCTATACGCTGGCCAAAAGGCGACACAAAACCAGGGATCATGGGATGAAATGTCAGAGAACTCGAGTTAAAGCAACAGTCAATCACAATGAGGAACAAATAAAATGACAATCTTTATTTCACCAGTGTCATTTAAAATAGGGTACTTGGAGTTTAGCTAGATAGGGGAGTTAACCACTGAGGGGCACCAGAACTGGCCACACTATAAAGCACGCAGGCGACACACCACCATCAAACACACATCAGGATAAGAGCACATCACTACAAACTTCAGGGAATGCACCAAAGCCCAGTACACTACACACAGTGGAATCTTACTTCTAAGCCACACAAAATAAGGGTGAGGCCCCCCTGCCTGGGACCAACTCGACCCCCTCTAGCTCCTCCCCTGTCCCCACACTAATAAACGACACACATTAATACACGATACATTATATAAATGTGAACAGAACTTGTGTGGTTGGCGAGATGGTCATCAGTCAGCTGATCGGGCAGGAGATGCCAACAACAGCTGGAGGCAGCAGCAAATTGAGAGAAGCGGCGGCGACGCGTGCTCCTATAGTCCCAGCCCTGACTAACTAAAGGAGACGCATGTCTCCCCTCCTGACACACGAACCACTAACCCGCTACCTTGCTGTCTTCGTCACCGGCAGCCCTAAACAGCGACACCCTCCCACATCCAGAGTAGCTGCGCTGACCTTTCAAAGCGCATCGAATGTAAAAGTGAAAGTAAAGTTCCTCACATGCAGGTGAAAATAAGGGGCTGCTGACTCCATGTTTATCAGTTGTTTGCCCTCTGTGCTGTAGTACACACTACAAATGGGCCATATGCAATGACTTTTAGAGATTTATTATTTAACCCTTGTATTGTGTTCAGGGTCAATTTGACCCATTGCAGTTTTTGTGTTGAACAAAATACTGGTTAACCTGTCTTTTTCTTCATGAAATTGTATGACTCTTCCTCATTTAGGGTTATGAACTTGTGTGTTAAATCTGGACACACTGATGTGTAGTGGCCTGTTGATGCTGTGGGTCCCGGAGACTTTGATATAGTTGTTCAGACCCCCAAAACCTATATCTCTTTAATGCCATTTATTTTGATTGCATTTATTTACGTTTCAACTGGCTCTGAACAACCATTTAGAACCAGGTAAAGGAGGAGGAGGAGGCGGAGGAGGAGAAAGAAACAGAAAAGACTCCAGGCCTGTCACCCCCGTGACAATACAGTAAAACAAGCACCTCCTGTGTGAAATGCAAGAATTATATCTGCAAATAGCACACAGTTACATTCTGCCCATCATGTGGAGAGTAATGTGAGGAGAAGATTTTGAGAAAATTGGACAAGTTCAGTGGAAAGTAGTCTGGCTGGGTACCTAAGCAGTGTGGGCATAGAGGCACTACGTCCACCGGGAGGAGACTCCCAGCTGGAGGAGGTCCCTCCTTCCTTCATGTGGTTCTCAGAGACTCTTCTCTGCAGCCGGGGCGTAGCGCCGGCCAGGATGATTGTCATTGGTTTAAAGAAAAAAAACAGGCCAGGGAGTTGTTTCCACTATACCAGAGTGAAAGACATTCAATCCAGACCTCCACCCGAGCATGGACACAGTGCTGTGGAGACAGGTCTGGCTACGTGAGACTAAATGGAAAAGAAACATTTGTTTGTGATGAAGGGAAAAACGTTCAATAAATAGCCTAACTGCTAAATATAGTTTGGGAAAATAAAATGTGCTTGTGATGATGGAAAAACATTCACTAAATAATTGCTAAATATAGTTTTGACATTAAAAATGTATTGTTTCTCCTTTCTAAATGCTCATATCGTCTAAAATTAACTTCTTATTGGTTTTACCTGATTCTTTGACTGTTTTGGGTGTATTTACACCGTACGGGTCCTTTTGACCCGTAACATAATCAGTCTTTTTTATTTTCAACAAGGGTTAAGGGGAAGAGAATGGAGGCAAAGTTCTGCATAATATACCTTTAAACATTTACAAATATGCACACATTATCACCATTACTTGATCATTTCTTGAGCAACATATTGATTTGTCCTAACACATGACTACAGTGTTTTGGTCTATAGGTTGATTATTCCATGGAAAATCACTGTGCAATGAAAAAAAAAAGTCAATTGAAAACTGCGTTTGCTTACAATGTACGCCATGTTTGGTTGTTATACAGATCTGGTAGTCGTGAACCCGTGGCCGCTGCGGCGCGCACTCTGCCATTGACCGTTTCTAAAATGTTTTTTTGACCTTGCAAATAGGAATTTTATTACAGTCCTCAGATTTGTGATGTCTGAGGACTCGTATTTGGTGGATGCCATCCTCGTTTGGGTCTCCTTGTGTGAAACTGAAGGAATCGTCTTTTTGATCTGTGAAGCACAAATGACTACCACCAGCCTGAACCACTGATACAAGGCAGGATGGACCCATGCTTTCATGTTGTTTACGCCAAATTCTGACCCTGATCTGAATGTCTCAGCAGAAAAAGAGACTCAAAACTAGATTGTCCAGTCTTGTAGCCTCAGTTTCCTGTTGTTGGTGTTGTTGTCTCCTGCTTCAAGGTTTCTCATGTTGTGTGTTCAGAGATCACTTCTGCACACCTTGCACCTAATGAGTGGTTATTTGAGTTACTGCTTTTCTATCAGCTATACTCATCCGACCTCTGCCATCAACAAGGCATTTTGGCTCACTAGATATTTTGTCTTTTTCCAACCATTTTCTGTAAACCCTTGAGATGGTTGTGCCTGAAAATCCCAGTAGATAAGCACTTTCAGAAATACTCAAACCAACAACCATACTATGTTTAAAGTCACTTAAATCACCTTTCCTCCCCATTATGATGCTTGTTTTGAACTTCCCGACAAGCTAGCAGCTAGCTGTCGTAGCAGAGGTAATGTGATGAAGTTCTGGTAAAGTGATGGAATTAAGGGAATTCAGAACTGCAGCATTCTCAGAGGAGATGGATATGCTATTTAGCGATTAACTAATAACAGCTCTGCTGTCAGGGACTTTGTCTCTAAAGAACTATATGACATCCTTACATTTAGAGACAGAGCTTCTAAGCAGAGGGTGGGATGGGAGGAGATGACAGAGGTTAACACTAAAAAGTACTCTGGGATTATGACCGTTTTTGTCAATAAGATTGGTAAAGTATTGAGCCCTGGCATATTTGACACATATTTGACAGCTGGTATTTATTCAAGAGATCCTTTGAAATGAGGTCTGCAATTTATTCCACTTCCACCACTGCTCTGCCCTTCTGCCCTTCTGCATGCCTCTTTATTTCTCTAACATTACTATTACTGAGCCACGTGGAGGCCAAAGACTTACGTTTTTTAGTTTTGCCTGGTGCAACAGAGTCAGCGAGGAGGCCGACATCATGTCTGATACTTGTTTAGAAATCATAAATAAAAAGCATTGGTGGAATGTAACTAAGTACAATAACTCAAGTACTGTACTTAAGTACATACTCAATGTACTTGTACTTTACTTGAGTATTTGCATTTTATGTGACTTTATACTTATACTCCACTATATTTCAGAGGCAAATATTGTACTTTTTACTTTGTCTGACAGCTTTAGTACTAGTTACTTTTCAGATAGTCTGGGTTGCTATGTAAGTGTAACCAGGTCTTAATCAACCTGTAATATTACCTGCAAAAACCGAAACCTTAAGATCTGGGATCATCACATTTACTTTAGGGTAACGTCCTGGTTTGAGAGTAAAGATAATGTAGTTATCAAATGCACTGACACTAAATAAGTAATTTATCTTTGGCTGTAGGACTCATTGACTTCACACTGAGAAATGAAAAAACACAAACACAGTGATGCTTTGTGCTTTTCAATTATTATTGACAAATTCAATAATAATAATACCACATAACAACTTTCATTTCCCCAAAATAAAATAAATAAAAAATGAGTTTTGCTGCAGCTATGGGCCCTTTAATTTAGTTGTGCACAACACAGTATCTCCTTGAGCTCAGTTCCAAAATAAAAAAATATATTCAGGGGCGATTCCTCCACAGCCTCCAGGTAGAAAGATCTTACTGGCATAGTAGCAGAAATCCCAAACCCAGGCCTGAAGTCCAGAAATCCAGTCCATAGTTCACAAGCCAAGTCCTCCCCACTGTGGCAAGTGGACACCGTCCCTCCTTAACTCGTTTGCTTTCTCTCACAGTTCACCTCGTAGTCCAGGCTAATTCAATCAGATGAAAGTTTTCAGACACCACCATAAAAATAACAAAGAAAATCCACAAGTCTGGATAAGTTTCCATCTCTTAGGAGAGCTAACAAATGTTGCAATTTCTCCCTCTGCAGCAGGCTCAGAAAAGAAAAAAGAAGAAAGGAGAAACCAGTGCAGTGCAACGCAGTGGCCATCTTAATATTATTTCCACAGGCACGCATATGTTAAAATACAAAAAGCCCAGCATGGTAAAATAATCATTTAACACTGGCCACATAAAATTTAGTCTTAATGAACAATATGCATCAACACTAGAACAATCTAGCATATATTAAAGACAAAACCCACGCTATCTCCACCTAATTCAACAGATGAAAGTTTTCACACACCCTCATAAAAATACCTAGGGATGCACTGATGTTAAAATCCTGTGCCGATGTTTAAAATAATAATTTTGCCAATGCCGATGTGTTTCGTACGGCGCATTTGCACAGGATAAGCAAAGTCTGTATTTTACTTGAATTTACTGACATCCTCCCTCGGATATGATGTTAAAAGCACATTTGATTTCCTAGAATTTTATCACAAAAAAAGTCCTCCGTTATTTTGTTGTTCTAAAGCTTTTATTGTGAAGCAGCAAACTCTGGAAATGTTTTCATCGGCAGCAACTTAACACACGACTCCTACACAGCTGTAAGCGAACATGAAAACAACAGTAAAAGCATGCTCACAGCGGCTTGCATCCGAACTCCATATATCAGTTGTAAAACGGATGGCAGCAAAATCACGGGCCAGTAGTTCTTGTGTGTGTGTGGCCACAGCATTGTAGGTTGGTCATCATGAACTCCATCACCTTTTTAGTGATCCCTTTCGCTTTACCGCTGTCTCCCTTTCTCGGATAATGTGGTTTACATGGACTGGGTCGTGCTGGTCGTGCTTTCCTAGTGTCCCATTCATCTCTCCGTTTTTTACCAGCTTTCAGGTAGTCATTGTACAATTTGCCGTGTCTTTTCAAATGGACGATGAGGTTCCATGTGTTAAATATCCTGCTTGTTGTACCTCCTCTTGAAATTTCATCAGAACATGTCTTGCAAACTGCATATCGCTGATCTTTCTCCGACACGGTGAAATATTCCCACACGGCCGACATTTTCTTTCACTTGTATTTGAAAACAAACAGCACGTGCGCACGCACCCGTTGTATCCTTACCGTCTATGGTCCTTACGTGATAGTCAGACGCAACACATCGGCAACTGCCATCTAATTTGCCGATGTGCCGATGGCAGTCAACAGGCCGGACATCATAATTACAGTATATAGACCATGCAGCCTACAACACCAACTTCTGATGAAACTATTCCCTCCAAATCACTTGAATGGAAACACAGCTAAGTGTCCCAAAATAATCTGAAATATAAATGTGGATACAGTGTGCTTACCCCTGCTGAATTCTTTTCTGATTATCCAGCAGTAAAAACAGAAGGAACTTCCATTGTATGTAGATATGACATGTATGCACGCTGAATCTCAGTGCATCTAGACATATCCATAGTCTCCATGCATGCTCAGCAGCTGTGATGCATTAATGTGCAGCATGCTTAGTATGCACTATAAGCTCTAGAAAGGCTACCTGTCACTGGTGAAGTGTTCCTTAATGGATGAGGAGTTGATTTACATTTCCAAAGGCATGTGCATACTGCAGCAAATGAATTTCTACACAAGATTCAACTGAAGGTAAAGGTTAATGGCCATGGCAGACAGGTAAACATGTCTTTTGTAGAGTTTCGGGCCAGGTTCAGCTACACAAAGGTAAAATACACAAACAGCTGGGCTGACTTGAAATAAAACATCACAAAAATGTGCATAAGGGCCTGTCCACATGTATCTGGATATTTTTGTAAACAGAGTTTACATCACTAAAACTGATATTTTTTTAAAGTAAACATTTTTCAAAACTCTGTTTACTGTGTATCCATGTAGACATGATAACCGGGAGATTTTGGGAAACGATGACATCTCCTTAATTCGCGCATGCCCATTGTTGCTTTGTGTAATGAGCATGCACCAGAGGCCACAACACACTACATGCTAAGCTACATGCTAAAGGCTAATGACTAACAGTAAGCGGTATGCTAAGCAACAACTTCACCTTGTTGTCCATGCACAAGTCACATTTCAGTTTCTCCACAGCACCTTGGACTGTGACTCTGGTCAAAATGCAATATGATCATCACAATCTTATTTCAATTAATCGTGCAGTCCTGATTCAGCAGGTCTAAAAAGTTTTCCTGAAAGTTTGTGGAAGACTTAGGTGCACGTATTTGGTGGGGGGTTTGGGGGTCCTTCAGAAATGAGATTGTGCACATGCCTGAATTGAGATCTCAGTCTTTTAATGATTAATTGTGCGGCCTTACCGTATACCAGAAAGATAAAGAAATAATTAGATTCTATTGTTGGTTGGACCGCAGCAACGCTGGGACCAGCCCTATAAATGGGAAAGTCCGTCCGTCCGTCCGTCCATCTGTCGCTGAGTGAGTGATAAAGTTCAACCATTGGTCAAGTGAGTGATGATGTCACTGGAGTTGCAGCTTCTCCATTGGCTGTAGCTCTTTCAAAATGATTCAGCAGGTTCAGTGCACAACAAAAAAAAATTACTGGGACCACTACAGATGAACATTCAATATCCAGGAATTCAAATTATAGACACCACAGCTGACTATCCCTGTAACAATTTGGCCACACAGCGGTCGTGGTCCAGCCACATACTAGGTTTACACCTAGTCTTGTTTTACTATTGTTTGATCTTTTACTACTGCTGGAGCTACAATATAAAGTAAACTTAATTTTTGTGGCACTATGTAGGGTTGGTGATTGACAGTTGGTCGGTCACTTTGGTCTAGACTAAAATAGATCAACTATTGGAGGGATTGATGTGAACTTTTGTACAGATGTTCATGGTCCCTAGAGGATGACGCCATCTGATTCTGGTGATCCCCTGACTTTTCCTCTAGCACCACCAGCAGGTTGACATTTTTGTTTTTTAGTGAAATGTCTCAACAACAATCAGAAGGATTTCCATGAAATTCTGTACATTCATGGGTCCCAGAGGAAATCATACAGATTTTGGTGATCCCCTGACATTTCCTCTATCACCAACCTGAGGTTCACATTTTTAGTTTTGAATGAAATTGTCTCTACAAGTATTGGATGACATCCATGGTGCAGACAATCCATTGAATCGTAATAACTGTGGTGATCTATTACAGTAATCTATATTCTATTAATCTATAGACCTATTACTTTGTATCAATACCATCAGCAGCTCAATGTACTTTGTGTTTAATGCTATTCAGCAAATATTAGCATGCTAACACGCTAAACTGAGACAGTGACCATGATAAATATTAACTGCTAAACATCAGCATGTTAGCATTGTCACTGACATTAGCATTTGGCTCAAAACAGCAGCTTTTCATTAATGGAAAAAAAAGACATGACACAGTTTTTTCTTAAAATAAGATTTTTAATATTACTTATTATCATAAAGATATATTTACACACTTTACAGAAATAGAAAATAAAAACACAAAGCTACGCATGAAAGGAAAAAATAAAATAAGTACTCCAAGAGCTAAAGCTTATCTTTTATAAATTAGAAACCAAAAGTTCAAATATGTACACAGTATTTCAACCATTTCTGATACACTTGTTTTATTTATTTATTTATGTCATTTATTTTTGCCCAGTTCAACATCAAAACAGAGACAGGGACTGTACATTTGGCCTGGTGAGTAATATGAGCACACACCATAAACAGAATATAAGTTTCAGGAGTAATACATTGTCTTTTAAATGGTATCTGCTTGAGACCTAGTAACACTGATGGCGTGTAAGCCTACAGACTGCATCTCTCCTCAGATTGTTCTGAATGTAGCTGATCTCGGACACAGTGGTTAGATGGAGAATGTGTCGCAATCAAGGCAGGAGGGGCCTGTGCTATTCTGGGTGTAGGAAGTCTCATTTTGAGGCTCCAGGATAATGACAGATCTTAGTCATTTCCCATGGGAGATAAAATCTAGTTATCCTTTGGATTGCCCAGCCGGTGGAAATGTGTGAATGCATTGGATTAGATATCAGCCACTTGATCTTGCAGACACCCACTCTGAAGGCCAACATGATACAGTTTGATGGGCTTAGAGATTCACAAGGTAAAATCATGGAATGTGTTGCGTGCCAACTCTGTTTCCATTTCCACAATGAGTGAAATGTTTTTGAGTTCAGTGTCATTTTAAAGGAATTTTTGTCTGGTAGAGAACTGAGTATAGAATGACAATAGGCTAAAAAATAAAAAATAAAAACCTTGTGTTTTTCTGTGATCTTTTAGTGTGGCGGTTGTGTCTATAGCTATTGGGAAACAGAGATCAATGGCTAAGCTAATATCTTAAAACCTGCTGCTAGCTTATTCTCGTCTCCACCTGTAACACAAATCTATCTCTGCTCATCCCCACTCCTTACACACTCCCAGCCAAATGCATTTTGGACAAAAAGAACTAAACACAAAGGGGCAAGTTCTCAGAACAAACATTTTTCTACCAGGAAAACATGCTAACAAGTGCATAGGAACATTACTCAGGCCTTGTGATGGTCACAGAGAAGAGGAACTGGAGAGGAAACATTGAGAGGATAGGAATCGTTTCTCTTGTGTAAGCCTTGCTGGAAAAGACCATTAAGGAAAATGGTTTTGCTCCCCGAGCATAATGTATTGGTTTACCATTTCAGTTTGAGCCTGGACGTGCTTGTCCTTCCACACCACAAGGCCCATTAACCTGATGTGCAGGGGAGGGCTGTGGGCTATGATCTACAAGAAAAGAATGCCTGAAAGCTTTCACGTGTCCACGACATATTGTGCTGCAGACTACTTTTCTATTTTGTTACATCCACAAAAGATACAGCTTTTCACACTGTATTCAAAAAGTAAGCTTTGGACAACCAGCTAGACAAGAATCAGACAAAAAAATTGTCACAATACACTGGAAAACCATTCCATACCAAGAGACTCTTGTTTTCAGGGTGTATTTTTCCAGCAGCATAATGGAATTGCAAAAGTGCAGCCTTTGCAAACCCACACAGAGAAGTCTTGGAGCAAAGCCACGTCTATTTTGTTGGGACTAGTTGACACCGGAGACTTTGGATCAGTGGGATATTTGGCTTTTGATTTTTTTGATTTTTGGATTCAACTGATAACCAGACCAAGATTAAAAAGAGTACTTTACATAAACATTGGTTTGCTCTGGTCTCTGAAAGGGCAGCATGGCTGGTGCAGATGGTGAGGATACATTCATGAAGAACAGTGCGGATACAGACGTTGCTCGGCTCCGTAACAATAACTTCTGAGATGGGGGAAATATTGATTTGAACCCCTTGTCATGACCCAGTCTACTTCCAGCATCCAAACTCCAGCGGCTTTGAACTTCCATCCCCAGCTCATATCTTCCTACTATCTTCCCCAATAATACATGAGACATCCTGAGCAAAGCTGTCTCACTCCCGAGGAGCATTAATGAAATCTACATCTCTGTCTGAGAGGGTATGAAAAAATAATGGTGGAACTGAAATTATTACTCTTCACAGTGCCCTAGGATTTAATACATTTTTAATCAAGGTGATCTTGGCTGGGTGGATTACCACTGTGATTTTAGATGCTCTCTTAATAAAAGCTTCTCATGCTGGGACTGAGAAGACTCTGCTTTTTATTATAATATTTGCATGAGATATGGCGAGAGGGAAAAAGGTGTTGGAAATCTAGGATAACCTGTTGCCAGTTATGTGGTCGAAACTGACTTGACATAGGAGTGTTTGCTGATTGAATCGCAGTGGATTGATATCAGATTTTCCTCCTTAAAATCAGAGTGGAAAAAAACAACAACTAGGAAGTTGCTCCGCACACCTAATACATAACGAACGATTGCAAGGTGGCTGCTCTACAGGTTACAGTCCTAATATGTTACATGGTTACACACTGAATCAGCAGGGTGTGTGAGGATTGAAAAAAAGGGGGGGAGGGTGTGGTTTCAGTCTAAGCCAATTTAACAATGAGCTCAGACTAAGTGGCCCCGGCCAGCCTTGGGGAGATCCATCTGAGAAAGATTAACTCCAGGATTTAATGAGCGTAATGATCAAAGCCACGACCACCTGTGCTGTGGTAGGGCAGACTAGAAAGGCAACTGTACCCAACATGATGTAGGGAAAGGATCATGACTAGAAAGGACTGAATCTGGATACATGGCTAATGGCTATATTGGTGAATACATAGAGGGAGAGTAAGGAAATATACGAAAATATGCTCATATAAGCTTTAAATGTAACTGTATGTTTGTGTTTTGTTAAATAAATGCACAAAATAGACTGCTCTAGTACAAGCCTCTATCACAGCACCCTGAGAAAAAAGAAAACTACTTAAACACAGAAATAAACATAAACAGTAATATATTCCAGTATGATGGAAAGGCATAGCATTTCATTAGTGAAAGATTTCGGTCAAAGGGTCAAACCAGCCTTATGCTGAATATTAAAACAGCCAGAGCACTAGTGGTAGGCTGATCATGGTGGCATATTAACTGAGCTGATATTTGCTTTGTTTCTTCTTCTTTCTTTTTTTTTCTTTTTTTTTTTGGTCTAATTTAACTGTCCCCCTCGCTAACATTGTCTCACGTGGGACTTCTGTTTGCAGAAATTTAAAATGCATAATGTGTCAGTGTATCAAGACTTCAAACAAGAGGTAATGTGTTTCTCCCTAACCTTTCATTCCTTCGTTCCTGGCAGCATTGTGGAGAAGGTTATTATTTGGCACTTCATTAAAAGGCGAGGCAGCCTGTCGGTGGAGCAGACTGCCCCTGCCAGTTAACAGTCGTGTAGAGCAGCTGCGCAGGGCAGCAGTGTGGTGAGAAGGCTGGGGATTGGGGACAGGATTGGGATTGGGATTTGGGGTCAAAGGACTCATCCAAGGTGGGACATGTTACAGTAACCTTGAGCGCGTCACTAAACCCCCCCAAGGTGTTAATGAGTTCAGAAACACCAAAATAGCTTTGGATTAAAGAATCTCCTAAATGAAGGAATTATTCTGTCACTTAAATAGATTGTTTTGACAATATGTGCTCTCTTTTCAGTCCAACTTTACTTTGCATTTGGACGTACTGTCATTAGGAGGTACAAAGCACCATTAATAATGATAATTAAGCGATGGATATAATGTCATTCAAATGTCTTGCTCTTCCATTTTTAATTCCTTTTCGCAGCAGACATCCAGAGTATCATAAGTGAACTTAATAGTGGCTGTTGTCAACTATTAAAACTGACACTGCCCTTCCACATAATCAGCGCCCTCTCCCGCTAGTAAAGCCATTAAGTAGCTACACAGCAATGAAATCAGCGGCTGCAGTAACCTTGGATCTGAGAAATGGGAATACCACACCGTGGAGAAGTGACAGATGCTTTAAGACTCAGATTGTTTTGACCGGGCTCCCTCTCCACCACATGTCATGCAAAGTGTGTGAGACACTCAGGGAGATCGCTATGATTGGGCTCTATTAAGCAAATGATAGGAAAATTGGAAAAAAAAAACACTTGGGAGAAGACAGAGATAGATAAGTAGCGAGGGAGTGAGAGTAAGAGAAAGAGAGAGACAGAGAAATAGAGTCTGATAGCTCGGGCTCCATACCCCCCCCACCCCCCTTCCCTGCCCCCCAATTCCTCCTAGAGCTGAGGGTGAGCGGCTTGTCCTGATTTTTTGTGGACAGAGTTGCTTGAAGAACCAGCAGGTGCTATGGACATCACTCTTCAGGCTGGGCAAGCGTAGGCCCTTCGTTGCAAGGCCCCCCAAGGCAAAGGAAGAGCATAGAAATCAGAACCTGGGGGAGGGCGCTCAAAGCAGTGCCTGCAAAACAGGAAAATAACACAGAAAAAGTGCCATCAGCATGTGTTTTTTTTTTTTCCTGCAGACTTTTAAATTTCCTCTCCAATAAGAATGCCCCTCAGGGAGTTTCTGCCAGAGCCTAGTGCTGGGCGGTATCTGGTGTACCGGTTTTAATTTCCCGTATGATATGAATTTTTCATATACCGCCAAACTGGTGCATAGCTGAAACAATTGCTGTAACTCTTCAATAGGCAGCAAGATATATAATATTGTTCGCCGGGAAGAGCGGTTATAACCTCTAACACAACAATTATTAACCCACAACTAACAGGACAAAGCACCATGGCACACAACGATTTGTGACACAAACATTTTTTAACATTAATAATTACACATTTACAAAATTACACAGCCAAACAGCATGTTTTTATATTCTGTGTAATCCTGACAGTATAATAAGCCAATATAAACCTCTAATAAGGCCCAGTCATGCAAAAAAAAACACAAATTTGATATACCGTGAAACCACCAGAATCTTAAAAAACACCGTAATACAGATTTTTGGTCATACTGTCCAGACAGAGCTTTCACTGTGTTATACCCTATATGTTATCTTGAACTAGAAAACAATGAAGAAAAGGTTATACTGGATATGTTCCAACCAGATTCCATGGTCTTTGATAAAAAAGTGCAGCAGGGAGTTAAGAAAAACAATTGTAGCTTATATCTCGCCGTAGAAAACACAAGGAAAACATTACGCCCGTGGCACTGGATCACTCCTTAACAATGAGGAAATCTTTTATCTTCCCTTGCCTTTTATCTTCTGCTGTTCTGTGATGATTTCCCGAGATTTCAGATGAGTAGTGCAGTAAGCTTTGTTGCCTGACAACAAGCTACATTCATTGATAAGAGTCTGCTCTTGTTTCAAGATGGCATATTTCTGTGCTCATGTAATGCCCCGAGAACTGATGTACCGTATATCTAATCTCCACTGAGTTGTTGTTTGTTGTCGTCCTTTGTGCTTTTGGGTCCACGGTATGATCTCAGCGCAGCAGCCCCTTGAAGTCTCACTATATCACAGACTGAGTGTATGGGAAGAGTTGCAGACCGGCTCTACCGTTGTTTTGATGAAAGACTCATTCGTGGAGCTTACTCGCACTCAGGGTCTCAAGGGGTTTTCATAAATTTGCCTGCAGCTTTAAATCTGTAATATCCTGTCGTCTTTTAGACTGTCACTGGCATGGCTTAGATCTAAGAGTCGTAATAGCACGTTCGGATGTGAGTCTACTCAGATGGTCAAAGAGGATGACCCGGGTCGCCATCTTTCTTCTCAGAGTCGCTCACATCTGGAACGTGTAATGATGAAAAGTCAAACTGTGCCGCAGGTGTCTTAGAGAATAAAAAACGAGCTGCTTTTAACATTGAAATGGGGAGATGTCGCTAAATAGCATCGAGTTGGTGGACGGACACTGACGAGTCAATCATTGCTCTTAATCTCTACTTTAACAGTGCAGGCCAATAATGACATATCCACATACGGTCGGTCTGCCTACGAGCCTCACCAGCCCTCAGCTGGATGTCTCCATTGAACTCTAGCTTTGATCAAACAAAATGCATCTCCAGCTGCTTCCAGAGGTGTTTTTCCCATCATCAGCTCAAACTGAAGAAGAAAGCAGGACACACGAGGAAGAACTAAGCCTTAAAGCTGTTAGAAGGCTGTTGGATGGATTGATGCTTGATAAGACTTAATTCCTTCAGTCAGAAAACATCTTACGGAGGCATAAAGAACAAACTGGGACTGAAGTTTAACTCCTTGGATCATTTACTCAGTGATGGTTGGTAGAAGGGATGTTGATTTATTTTCCTGACTGATAGCCGACCCTCGTTAACCGACCCCTGTTAACCAAACATTAACCATTAACCGACAAGCAGGTAACTGAGTCCCAGTACCCGTCCGGGTGGGGCTTACACAATATCAGTTTTTCACTACAAGATTATCATGGCCAAAATAACTCACAATAACGATATTATCACGATATCTATAGAAATTTAGAAAGTAAAAAATAATAATAATGATAATGCTATCAGTCAAATTCACGCTCAACTATGTTTAGCAAACGATAATATACACAGGGTTTTTCCTGGATCAAAATGAGGCAGAGGTGGTACCACCCTGATCATGAGCAACATTATTAAACTAAAGTCTCATTACTTTTTACCTGCCTGCAATGCTTGTTCGGAAATAGTGTTTTCCATGAAGACATCAGTCAGAGTTTTATTGAGAACTGGAGGTGGGACGAAATTTGACGGAGGTGGCCACCTATATGCAGGAAAACCCTTGCATTATGTATTTACACTCATAATATTCTAGTCATTATTTCGTTTGCTGGTTGTTGTCCAAACAGCACAGATCTACTGATACTAGGATGGGGTGAATGTCATGTTATTTCAATGCACGTGGCCTCAGAGATCAGCATTTTTACTCGCACATGCCCATTCAGACCGACTCAACGCAATGCATCATGGGAAACAACTTGCCCTCTGTAGGCTACAGCTAACGACAACGACAACAGCAACTCCGTTCAACATGGATAAATAATCAAAGAAAACATTAATTGTTGGATTTATTAGTTTTATAAAGTCTCTAAAAAGACACTGCTGTTCCATGAAGGATTACAAAGTGGAAAGCTACAACGGTAACAAAGTGGCGCCAATTTAAAGTACGTCTCTAAACCGCAGCATTCCAGAGATATTTTAGTAGTATTTTGATGTTGTATATGACATCGCAGATAGTGAAAAGGCAACCAGATGAGCTGATAAACAAAAAACCCAATGTGTGGGGCGTTGAGGGAGGGACACAAAGTGAGAACGAAAAGAAACAGAAATGATTTAAGAGGAACTGGATTATTTACACGAAAGTATCATATGTGTATTATTAACACAATATCAATATTTAATTTTTAAATGTCACGGTTATTGTCAATACCAGTATATCGTGAGTTTAAGCTCAGACGTGTGGTTGCACGTTTAATTACTTTTTTGGTCAAATTGGTCAAAATTCTTATTGTTGGTTAATGGTTAAACGGTTAATTATTATCATCCCTAGTTGGTAACATTATCACTAAAACACTGCGAATGGACAGCCTGATTCCCACTGTGGTCAAGTTGGGGTAAATTGGCATGTTATGTGAAGAAACCCTTGAAAGAGGTGAACTATGAACTTAGCAAGAATGAGAGGAGCCAGAGTGGGAAGCGGACAAAAAAAAGGAAATCTTCAGCGTGTTGTGGTTTAAGAGGTGTTTGCAGAGACAGCATTGTGACTCACTGAGCCGTTCACTTTTACAGAGCTTCACAACTTCCTGAAGCTGGCACTGAACACTGAAAGCTCTGACCACTCAACTCGCAGAGAGGATTCTCACATTTTATTGGCAGACCGAGGAAAGTTGGAGGACCTGTGTTGTCCTTAAAGTGCAGACTTCCCTGGCTCAATCCTTCCACATTGTTTTCACCTTTGTGCTGAGACTCTGGAGTCCCGTATTGAAAGCGTGAGTGAGTTCAAAAGAAGTCTAACCTTTTCAAGAATACAAAAAACAATAATGATCAAAAATTCGCTATAGATTATAAAACCTCTGCGGCTGCTTTAGAGAAAAGATCCTCCAAACTTCTATAGCTTTGATCCCTTTTCCTTAAAAGTGATTAACCATGCCCTGACACTCTCTGGCTGCAGCCTCCTCTCACTACAGCTTTAATTTATGGCGACCCTCTGCAGGTCAGTGTTGTATGGTCGGCACCTCCTGCAGGGATATTGTGTCTTGTCGAGTTTCCCCGTCTCTCACAGAGTCTGGAAGAGACATGTGAATGGGTCCCGCGCTTCTTAATGCAGGGACATAATTGTACTGCCGCTGCCTTCCATTCACAGAGATGTGCTAACATTGGCAAGTGCAAAGAGAGTTTTAATCTGTATACTGTAAATTTGATCATCTTGTTTAATTACTTGTAGTGTGTTTTAGTTTCTCAATGAAGCTTGATCTGTTTTTATAGAAATACAGAGAGTTTGTTTTGGTTTGGAAAAGAAAATCAAACTGTGAAAAGGTGATAAGTAAAATATTATCTCTGATTTTGGATGAAAGAGTTTTCACACAAAGATGTGTTTTGTTTGACAGCAAGTTAAACATTCCTTCACAAGAACACGGTGCCGCGGGGAAACTCGAGTCTACAAAGTATTATCTTTGGAAAAAGGGTTTTAATTTACTTGATGACATGGAGAGAAAAGATTTATGCTAGCTGAATTGACTCAAAGGTTAAGTTTCTAAGTATAACTGTCTCCCATATGAGGAAATAAATGACGTAGCCTTAAAAACAACCTCTGTCTTACTACGAAAGGCATGTAAGCTGGCAGACTGAAGTCCAATAATCTGTTAAGACATGCACTTATTTCCAGTGCCAACAATAACATCCTTGTGTTGGAGTTGAGTCTGGCTGCAGAGTTTTCACTGTTCCTCTAAGAGTTTGAGTTTCCCATTCGTCATCGAAAACATCCGAACTGATTCTGCAAAGTATCAAAGTATTTTAGAACTCAACATCATATTCCTCTTGGAAATTCCTCTATGAAATTGTGTTTCCTTACTAGTCAGCAGATACGATTTAATATATCAGGAAGTGCTTTTGCTCTTATTCTCTCGAGGAACAAGTAGCTCTGACTTGACAGAAAGTTGGTCCGATGCAGCAAAGCCAGGCACATACTATTTCACGAGAATCCACTTTTACTGTAACCTGATGCCGTCAGATGGTTGTTTCACAGTACCATCTGAGAAGCCGTCGTTAGAAACTGTTTGGAAAAGGGCAGACAAAAATACCTGGCAAGTGATTGGCATCTGCCTATCAAACTCGTTCTGATATAACCAATGCTATGCGGTATTGCAGCATCTATGTGGTTTTCATATACTGTAGAGCAGGACTAGAATATGCTCAATGATTTTCAAAGTCAATGATTTTCAAGTCTCAATATCACCCAAGAGCAAGCGTTACAATGCAACTGTGGCAAGAAAAAACTGCCTTTAACAGAAAAAAAATGCATTTTACAGAAAAAACTGCCTTTTCCTTAAGCCAGACATTTCGAGCAGACCAGGCTCTGGGGCTCCGTCTGCATTTGGTGTTGGTCGTAATATTAGCAGTAGTAATCCACGGCGGCTGGCGCAGCAGCTATCTGGGCTACCAAGGTCCAGGTTTTACTGCGCAACACTGACCATTTTATCACAGGTTTGATGGTACGTTTAGCCAAACAAAACCTAACGAGCGTTTTTTCACCCCTGACTGCTATAAACTCACCTTGCTCTAGAACGGCATGGGTCCCTTGTGGGAAAGACGTGGCCGTGGGCGTCTCCTCTTCCAGCCGGCTGGTCTGTGGCTCTGACCGCCCCTCGCAGGGTTTTGCTGGACCATTTTTCTCACCGTAGCCGCCTCTTCCAGCTCTCTGCCATGCTCCGTGGAGGCCATGGGACCTGGAGGACACACATAGAGGAGAGACCAATTAGATGACCTCTCCAGTGAATGGTATTTCACAGCCTCTTCTCACCCAGAGTATCACATTTTGATTATCAGCTAAGTCCATCAGTGCCTACGGAAAATGTGTAGCAAAATCCAAAGCGAGATCACAGTGGTAATGGATGAGGAAACAAGAGACATGTATAGATAAGTGTGTGTGAGAGTGTGTGTGTGTGTGTGGGCCTCTTAAAGCCCACCCAGCATTGTAGTTCATCAAGTCAGTGTGGTGCAACCGAAGCACAGCAGATAGACGAGAAACTCAAACCCTCGTGTGTCTCATGTCTCTGTCACTCTCGCTCAAGATTACAAACACCGCACAGCACCAGACCTTGTGGAGGTGCATGCATCCTGTCGCAGTGTTTGATCCAAGATTAGAGATGAGTTTAATAGTGCCATGTCTGTGTGAGAATGTGTGTGAAGTGTGTGAAGTGTGTGAGTACATGTGTGTTTGAGAGCGATCCCAGATGTTCTCAGTCATCTCTCAATAAGTGTGGCTTGATCCCCTTAAGCCCTCTTTTCCAAATGGTTTGGTCCACCTTAAGTGTCTCTATGACCTGTCGACCTATTGCAAACTGAAAGACCAGATATATTTTTTTAAGAATGTTTTGCAGTAATATCTTTATTACTTGTAATGGGATATTTAACGTGGGTGATCTTTCACACTACAGCCAGTTATTTTGTCCAATGAAATTTGAGTAAAAGCAGAGCAGGTCTTTTTATTTGGGCATGTAAAAGTCATTAAATATCTCAGTGGCGAAGCATTAGGCATTACTTATACAGTGATGCATTTTTAATTTTAATGAACAATTAAATGTATGTAAAGAATGTAAGTTAATGGAGCTGTGTAGATGTGATTAAAAAGCATATCCAATGATTTAGCAGTTGATTTCTGTAAAGTTTGGACGACTCACAAGAGACAGACATAAACAAGCGCCAATTCTCAATAGCTGCGAGTCGGCCAATTGGCATGACCACAAACACAAACACACCCCTTCACACACACCCACACTTGACCTCCATGCCAAATTTCAGCCTCCTAGGGCAAAAGCTGTGGCCACCAAAGGGTGGGGAAAGTTTTGGGGACCAACCAACCAACCAATCTTTGAAAAGGCACAAATGTAATCGTTCAAACAACATTTAATATAACCTTTCACATAAAAAATATTATTTTTTAAACAATAACTGCTTCAAAAGCCTTTTTAACCTTTTAACACAACATTTAGCCAGCACAAAATTGATGCAACACAACAGGTAAACATTGGCCACTGCCATCGGTGAATGCCGATTGGCCGATAAATCAGTGCATTCCTATTTCTAAGACTTCTTCAGAGCCAAATTAACCCCCTTTTCTCAAAAGAAACTACAAATCTGGTATTTCCTGTCAAAAAGCTGATTGACATCACTCACATGGGGCCATCACATTCCTGTCTCCTCTCCTCAGAGACACTGGCACCATTTTTAGAATTCCCAAGAGAATGACCTTCCTCTGGTTTACGAGGGCTCGGGTGAGGACACAGCTTAAGATAAGTCAGCCACTCGACTGCAGAGGTTTGGAAAAGCAGTAAGTATACTGAAGACAGCAGTTGAGCAGCTTACAAACGCCCTGATGATGCTAGGTTCCCTGGTTTCCTAAGACTGTTTTCATCAGCAGAGTGGCGATTCTACAGGCTGTTATGTGAACAAGGCACAGCATTCAAAACTGTCTTTAAAATGTGTCTACTGCGTTCAAAACACTCAGACTTCTCTTAAAGCCAAGATGAACTTGTTTGAATGGGGGGCAACTTTCTTCAAGAGCAGAATTCAAAACACGATTCGAAGGAAGGCAAAGTCTCTCTGCAGCCTCTCTTAATTACTGACCTTCAGCTGTGGCATATTGAAGACCTTTCTAAAAGAACAACTCTCCACAGAAAAAGAGGAAAAATAGAAGTGTTTCTAGCCTTCAGGTTTGAATAATGGTGAACTGCACGGCTGTGCTAGACAGCATGCTGAATGTTTTCGATGTATATCCCTGAAATGCCAGACATCTCAAGTTCCACTTCCACACTAATCTTCTTCCGCAAGCACATTACACACTATATTTGTGGCTGAACAGTGGGCTAATTCATTTGCAGCAGGGAAAGTCTCTGTTGCATATTTCCGCATCTAAAGCCCATCTTTGCCCCTAGGAGCAGTAATCTGCGCATTATCCTTCTGTTATTGCTCCAGATACACTGTGAATGAGGGACATTGGCACATTCTGAAGGCTTTCAGCTCATTTCTTTCAAATCCAGGGGGTTGAATATACACTCTGTATTATGGGGGGCCCTGGTTCTTATCACCCCTGAAACACTGTCAGCATTTAGAAGCAGAACACACAGAAACACAAGCCTGCAGTCTTCACTATTTAAGGTGTCAATATGCTCGAAACAGTTGTTTTTAGCTGTTTCAAACACCTGTTTCGAATGTTATTAGCCAATTAAATGGCCTTTATCAGTTGTTATCACTACCGTTATAATGCTTCAGAGGGGGCAAACTGCACCTACCGCATGTTGTGAAGAGGTCGCAGTGGTGAATTGAAACAAAATGACTTGGTTAGGTAACATTTAGACGACAAAACTACTTTGTTAGGTTTAGGAAAAAAATTATGGTTTGGGTTAAAATAGATATGTTTGTTACATAACTTGAGTTACGTTCGTAAGTTAATGTGACATACGATAAGTATGTAATGTAAGTTAATGCGACCTAAGATATGTAGGTTAACGTAAGTTAACTTACGTAAGTAAGTTAAAAGAAGTCAACATGTTGACTTGAAGTTTCAGACGGGGCTCCTGGGTCAAAGTCCTGTTTCTTTGACTCATCCATCCACCCCGTCCTCCTGCCTACGCAGACTTTGTTGCGCTTTATACTATGTCACCTGACTTCCTCCTTTGCTCCTG
>JAOVVB010127235.1:0-12363 GCA_028570985.1 Heterobranchus longifilis | reverse complement strand
TTTATTTACCATGCTGGTAATTTTAGTGCTAACCTACTTATCTTGTATTATTGTGTTGGGTGGCAGATGTAATGCAATAACTTTTATCTTAACCAGGATATAGTCTAATTAACTGTGAGGGGAAATTCTTAGAAAATGTCACAATTCTAAGAATTTTCTGAGAATTTCATCACTAGGAGCAACTCCTTCCAGGAAGCGTTATGAATACAACCCCTGCACCTCTGTGTGAGTGAGTGCCTTTGCTCTTTTGCAGATTTGAGTACATTTACAGTGCTCATCAAGTCTTCAAAATCTCTCCACTTTACCAAAATGTCTTGATTCTGTAGGTCTCTAAGAACTCCGCCCTCACAGAGATGAAAGCACAAGAACACACACACACGTACACGCTTGTTTCACTCTTGCAAACGCTTTATATTTAACCACGCTGACGTGAATTCTATATAATTCAAAGTAGCATTCCAGCTGTGTTAAGTGTGTTTGCAATTACATATCTGCAAACACCCCAATTATGAAGGAGGCCCTCTCTGCTCCGATGTCAGGCACACACATGTGGTCGGAAAGACGTCTGAGAGCCATTTTCGGAGTGTTTATGGTACAGCTTCTGCTGTCAGCTGTCAGGCTGTTGAGACGATTAAACGATTCAAGATATGTTTCAGGATTTGACAAATCTCAGTGATTTTATTTGTCCAATCAAAATAGAAAATAAACATTTGCACGCACAAATTCGAGCACATTACACTATCTTAAAGTCTTTACTCGGGGGAACCTCGCCCACAATAAATCTTAACGGAGTCTGATTTAGACCACTGGCTATTTGTCAAGCTTAATGTTTACCCGCACGCTCTCTCACACACACACAGACACATTAAACTGAGAGCTAAATCGCCAACCTAGCAACCCAAAACCTGCTATTCTTGGAGTCGGAAAAATACACAACAGTTTAGCAGATTAAGAATCCTAAATCCAGAATTAAGCTTTTTTGTTTCTTATATTCACTCTAAATGGAGCAGATAAAAGAATTAATACGGGCGAGAGCGAGTTGTGTGTATGTGAAGAGAGAGGGGGGGGGGGGCAGACAAAGTGTGAGAAAAAGGAGGAAAAAGGGGAAATAGTTGTGAGAAAGCCACAGAAAAGCATTCACCACAGGAAGACATTCAGATCTCATGAGCTCATTGCCTGTCAGAAAGCTTCCTTACCCTGCTCAATGTATGTGTGTGTGTCTGTGTGTGTGTGTGTGTGTGTGTGCGTGTGCGTGTGTGTGCGCGTGCGTGCGTGCCTGCATGAATGTCTGTAAAAACTGTACTTTTCAAATCTGTGTGAAAGGGTCTGTAGTTTATTTCCAAAAGAGTTGGGAAACTCTTCTTTCCTTGTGTCGCTGCATAAATCATTCCTCCATGGCTCTCAGTCCAGGCTCTCATATAAGAGGTGACTTTCTCACCGAAATATGACTTGAATTCATTACAAAAAAAGTGCACAGAGGAAAGCTTTGTTGTGGCTTTTGTTGGATAAAAGTGTTCATTTTTGGTTTCCCCCCGTGGGAGGTCGCTGAAATAAAAGAGGAGGGAATGATGTGAAATTATTTGTGAATATCCTCCAGCGGAAATAAAGATCCTGGAGAGAGTGACCATTACCAGCACCACTCTTTCCCCTCCAGCTGAGATTAGTGCACATCCCATGGAATGTGTGTGTGTGCGCGTGTGTGCGTGACCGTCTGTACAATCAGAATATAGGATATGCTTCCTGTTTGTGGGCCTGGGGACAAGGCAATAAGTGCATTGAGACAGACGGGTGTTTTACTTTGTATGTGTATGATTGTGTGTACCGGGTGGATGTGTGGTAGAAAGTATTTTGTACACTGTAAAATGCCCATAGACTGCTATTCAAACTTAAAGGGGAACACCACCTATATTAAGAATTCCAATATGTTACTTTCATGGCCTATGAAGTTCAATCAAAATTTGTGAAGATGAGCTACTCTCTCTCAAAGCCAGAAACCAGAGAAGTAAGTCTCAAACTTAAAGTAGTATAAAGTCTGGAGCTGCTCCATAGACACTGTGGACCCACAGAATGTTTGTTTTCTCTTTTATACCTAAATGAGTTTTATTCTGTTGTAGTGTTCTCAGGACTGAAACAGAAACTGTACCCATGTACTCACAACATAACCGCTGGGTGCTCAGTGTCATCTGAAACATCTTTCTATGGAGAGGTTCCACACTTTATACTTGATGACATCACTAATTTGAGTTTTAGCACTGTAAAACATATAAGAATCTAAATTTGATTAATGCGTTTTTCCTCACATTTAAAACTTGTGTTTCCTTGCGTTGGACAAACAATTTGTGGACTGTGAAAACCAGATGTTTTGTTCTTATCTTGGTAAGAGTGCTTTCGACCACTCGTAAAATGTTCTGTTACCTAAGAGAAGAGCAAAAATAAGCAAACATTGGTGAAACCGGGGCTTTCCACAAGATATGGAGTAGCCAGCCAGTGAGAAAAAGAAGTCAGGGGCTGTACAGGAGCACGCTCCCCCCGGGAAAAGGTTTTGTCCGTAAAAGCCCAATTTTGGTGACCTTCTACATTCTAATGCCACTTATCCATCATTTACACTGATCTTAATTATTGAATATTCTAAAAAACAATTGCCTACCCAATTGTAAACATGTTGTGAATTATTGTAAAGTATTGTGCCTTTTCGCCCACACAGTCTGTAAATAGTTTAATATTAATATTGATATTATTGATATATTGATAATTCCTGACTGATCAGAACTTTTGTAATTAAGCATCATTACACCTTATTCATTATTTTACTAGAAGCATAAATGCACTCCCATTCAATGAGAATACACAATGATATTTTAACAGCCTATGTATTGGTTTTAAATTAAATTATTAATAAAATAAACCTATCATAAAAAGAACTCTAAAATAACAAAATCACTTGACTCAAATCATGTCAATCTACTGAATCATGAATTACTGAATTGCTATAGAAAGCGCAATGTAAATAAAGATAATTCATTCATTCATTCAGTTAAAATGTATATAATAAAGTAGCTGTTTGGCTGGCAGATGGCACTTATGGAAATCTCTGTGAATCCCAGAAATCCAGTTCTAGTTGAGATTGTTGTGTTTATTGAACAGAGGCACTGAGAAAGGAAAGCACTCTTTATTTCTTTTGAGTCTCGCTACAGTTACACTGGCGAAGCTGCAGTGGTCAATACATGTCAACTATGCAGGCCGTGGAGAATCAGGGTGGCCCATTTTCTCAGTGAAACAGTAGCTGGCTGGTCGGGAGGCTTGATGAAGTGTTATGGAATCTACTTACGCAATTTTATCCCACATCACATTCCCAGGCATGAGGCTGACAAAAGCAGCTGTGTTTTCATTTATTGCATGCTTGTGTAATGTCAACTCGCATTTGAGGTATCATCAGTGGGGACGCCTAATGTTTTGTGATTGTTTATTTGTCACATGGTGGTCACGTATGATGTACTGTGATGTCTTGTGCTGGTAAAGCACAGGTTCAAACATGAGACAGACATGCCACATTTGAACGTTTGCTTCATACAAGACTGTCCTCCCCCGAAAAATGAGGACAAGCAAGCAGCAGTTACGACCCATATTTCTTGTTAGGCGGCGCCCTCTAGTGGCTGTAGTAATTATGACCCGAGGGAAACAGGAAGTCATGAAACATAATATTAAGAGCAAGAAAGAGCAAAAACACACAGGACTTTGACCCAGGAGACTGCTGTTCATGTCCCGTTCGAAAGTAAAAGTAAACAAAGTTATTTTAACGTTCAGTAACAAACGGAACTATGTCACGTTCTTCGTCACGTGCGTAGTTACGTCATGTACATACACATGGACGTGAAGTAATGTAACAAATGTACTGTTTTTAACTCAAACCACAATCTTCTTTTAATTCTAACCATGTAGTTTTTGTGCCTAAACCTAACCAAACTACGACCTTTTCACAACGTTAACAACGTTACACTTACATATGAGGACTAGAGCAGTCAAAGAATATTCAAAATTTGAATATATATTTGAATTGTAAAAGAAAACAGATATTTGATTATGAAGATTTATATTTTATTATGAAAAGTTTTATTTTACTGTGAAAAAAGCAGCACTGCAGTTGTCTGCCTCACGCATTGTTACTGCTAATGCAAACCAGACATTTCCTCCTGATGCACCTTCACATTAAAATAATTTAACTGGCGAAACACACACAACAGTATACTTTTATTATGAAGTAGTCACAGGAAATGCAATGTGTTTGTCAGTGAGCTTGACAGGGACAGCTGTCTTGCGTCTGCAAAACAAAACAATGGACAATTTTGGCATTTTTTGACAGCGGATCAGTTTGAAATATTGCAGGGAGTAACGGAACATGGAGGAGCTGTTTGATAAAGATCTGCAGTCGACAGGCTGCACATCAACTTCTCCACGAGATAACATTAACTAACTAACGTTAACTTTCACTTTCGCTCTCGCAGACGCCGTGTTCAGCGTGACAATAAGATCACAGTTGGTCACAGAATGATAGAAAAGGTCAATTATTGCCTTGCTTCTTTATTAAATTGACAATAGTTTGCTTTGCTGCCCCCAGTACTCTGACACCTTTATTATTAAACTGCATTTTCCGTGTCGCCAAATAAATCAACCAGGACTGAAATCTTAATCTTGTTTATTTTGTAATGTGTAGGTATGTAGATCTTTTAAAAGAAAAGTTTATGTTGAAATAAATAGCCCTATACAAGTAGTTATGTCTCTCGTTGTATTGATATGCCCTTTCATGGACATAATGCGCAATGTGTTTTTTTAGAAATAATAATCAAATGTCATTTTTGGCCAATTCTGACAGCCCTAATGAGGACGGAAAGCGCTCCTGTGGGTCGTATTTCCTGCCACCACGAGGGGCGCTAATTTAGGAAACGCTCGTATGGGTCATATTAGAGGGAAGGAACAAATGACTTATGTGGTTGTATGGTTTGCAGGACTTGTGGGTTTGAGTGTTTGGTTTATACTGAAGGTAGAACTGTATTTTACACTGAATGAGACAGTTGAGAGTTGAGTGAACATAAGAGAGCAATGAGTGGGGAGTGGGGCAACGGGTGAGCGCACATCCATGATGGATGATACTGCCACCTACACTCTCTATCTCTATCTCTATCTCTCTCACACACACACACACACACACACACACACACACACACACACACAGACATCCGCACTGGAGTTCATCAGGGTCAAATTCAGCTCTGTATTCCGCCTATGGGCACTGATAGCAGTGTAAATATAGATATTATTTTCTCTGCAGCACAAAATACTTCATTTATTTCCTTTCCTCATGTGCTGTCTTTACATGTCTCTATTATTCCCTCCTTTGTATTTAACATATTTTAATAACCATTGTACAATCTGTCTGTGCTGGAATGTAACTAAGTACATTTACTCAACATTCACTTGTACTTTACTTGAGTATTTACATTTTATGCTACTTTCTACTTCTACTCCACTACATCTCAGAGGGAAATATTGTACTTTTTACTCCACTACATTTTTTTTGACACTTATAGATACTAGTTAATTTTTACACAAAAACATATGATATGATGCAGTACTATACTACTAATCTACCCGTAGTATGCAAAGTAAAATTGCCCCCACATTGACAAACTTAAAATGCTCTCTTACAAATATTCATTAGTGATAAAAACACAATAATATAATATTCTACTAAAACTCTTTGAAATGAGCCATTCTGCATACATACATACTTTTACTTTTGATACTTTAAGTACATTTTGCTGATAATACTTCTGTACTTTTACTTAAGTAACATTTACTGTTGTATTTCTACTTTTAATTAGGTAAAGGATCTGAGTACAATCAGTGATATGATCTGCCCAGTGCTGCTAAAAATTAGATGGACAAAAAGTATCAAAATGTATTTTAAAGGCAGTTAGTCATGGTGGTTCACTGTTTAACTGATGAGCCCATGAGGAGATCACATGAACCATAAATACATAAGCCTCTTATGAAGTCAACAGTATGCGGTGAAAGTGTCAGCTGAGCCACAGATAACGCCTGTCGTGTCAGCAGTTTGTTTAAATGAGTTTGGCCAGAGCAATCAGTCTTATAAGCGAGTCTTGTTTGAGTACAGTTGACGTTTGCAGAGATCAGATCCCAGGTGGTGCACGGGGAAAAGCTACTGGTGCTGCAGAAACCTGGGTTCAGTGCTGAGGTGCTTCAGACTTCGGTCTCGCCATTTCTGTGTCTGCGGTGTTCATCATAGGGGGGACGTTGGTAGAAGAGAGTGCTCTTCTGGCTGCACTAGTGACTCCTCGTGGTCGGTCAGGGAATGGGATCTGTAACCTGATGTGCCAGATGGTTTTACACAGAACCATCTGAGAAGCCGTCATTGGAAACTGTTTGGAAAAGAGCGGGCACTTTCAAAAAATACCTGGCAGGTGATTGGCTTAACCATCTGTCTATCATCTGCAAAAAGATCAGTGTCGTTCTGATATAACTGATGCTATTGCAGCATCTACGTTGACTTCTTTCAGAGCCGCCATTGTTGTTTCGAACGAACAGTCGTCCAGCATGAAACGGTTACGGTTTTAATGATAACCGCAGTGAAATTCCCCGATGGTTAGTAATACCGTTCAATTTTTAGTTATCATTAAAACCGTGTTTGATTACCACGCTTTTGATATCTCACTCAATTCTCATTGTGTTTTTTTTAATATAAAACTGAAATGATTTCAGTGTTTTCAGCACATTTTAACAATACCGTGATAATACTGATAACCGTGATCATTTTGGTTACTATAATCGTGATGTAACACCCGTAGCTGCCAGTAGCTCCTCACAGGATGCTGATTTGTCTGAAACACTGTGGTTCAGACACAAGAAGCATTACTTAAAGCCCAGTCTCACATTACCAGACTTATCTCCACAGTGCTGTGTCAGCGCTAAAGAATGGTCTGGCTGCACAAATTAACAGCGTTAAAAAACGCTCTGGCTTGTTTGTATTTTTTTTTTTTAAACCAGTCACAATCGTCTCGGGCGGTGCTAAGCCCCGGAGGCAGCAATGTGCCCTCGCAAAATCGATAAAATGCATCCAGCTGCAGCCGCAGCACGGACGTGGACAAAATTAAACTTCCAAATATGGTCGGCTGGTTACGGTTAGGTTCGGGTTTAAGCGTAACATTACGGGCACAAGAGGACCTCCTGTATAAAATACTTTAAAATATTCCTCCTAAAAAACAAATGTGGTTAATAAAACCTTTAATTTATAAAAAATGATTCAAATGCTACAGCGAGGGAATAGCAGAGAGAAAGGATTCGCACTGATAAAAGGTTTAAAAACTGCCACCGTAAAACTCTTAAAACCATGAGAGGGGTAAAAGCACAGTATAAAAACACCCGATAAATAAATACGATCATTAGGATAAAATACTCCTCCCTCGCTGAGAAAGTAGCGGAAGATACATACAAAGTTAAACTTCCAAATATCAACCATTCTACACGTTGATACATTAAGTATATAATTTGAAAGGTATGTCTCGCAAACCTTTGTGTAGGCAGCGACGTGGCACTGCATTTGATTTATATTGGGAACAGAATTTTTGCCAGATACTTTTTATGAGGAACGCCAGTATAAATGTCAATCTGTCCTTATTTTTGGAGAATCTGTTCTTGATTTCCATTGCTGTCACTATGGTAACACAGTGGGTGTGCCTGTCTGTCTAAAACGAAACAGTCCAACAACAGAGGCGAGAAACAAAGAGTCTTCAGAAATTATTGGACATTAGAATTCGTACTTCTCCAGTGAACTGTATTCTCTGCTCCTTGGGGAATTATTAACATTTGTGATAACTATTCATAGCACTTTTAATACATTGTTTTATGACATTAATAAAGCATGATAATTTGATAAATTACCCACTCATGCAGAATTCAGTGAAACATTAGTTAATGTGCTTGCGGCAACTTTACAAGGACATTGTCCTGCACTTGATTATAAAATGACTTTAACCTTCTTTCTTGTACAGTTTAGAACCCGACCGATTTTAGAGGAAGAATTCACTGATTACAGATATGGTATTGTGAATTTTTGAGCTGGAATAAAAATAGACCTTTTCTATGTGGATTGTGCACCGATATGACTGCAAAGGTACTTAAACAAATAACTTTATTAAATAATATTTAAATTATAATACATTTATTAGACATTATACATACAATGTATTACATTGTCAACCAATTCTAGAAATAAACACTGAGAAAATAATATTAATGAAAATAAAAAAGAAATATAAAATATATAAATAAATATAATAATAAATAACTAAATATCAGTACTGTTTGTTCAGTATCAGGCAATTGCTGACCATTTAAATAAAGCATAAAAATAAAATAAATAGTTATATGTAGCCTCTTGGTCGATTAGTCGACTAATCGGTCGTTTTGATCTCAGTCAACTAAGATTTCTTGAGTCGATTTGTCATTTTTTATGCTTTTTTCATGCTGAATGAATTATTTCCAAGAAACTTCTGAGCACAACTCTGGTAAACACAAGATTTAAAGTGGTGCTTTTGCATTTACAGATCTGTCGATTAAATCAACTAATCGATTAGTCGACAAGAATTTCTTTAATCGAGGACAGCCCCTAGCTCTGACACCATTTCCAAATCACCCCAAGCATCGTTTTCTGCATTATGTGTTCTGTAAAATAATGGTTTTCATATCGGAAAACATATACGCAGATACCAATAATTTTGTCTGATGTTATGGAAAAATAAAACTTGAAGTAAACAGTTTTTTATAGGAAGATCAACACACAACAAAGCTCATTGCTGAGGGAAATCCTGTGGATACCACATTATTGTATGTAGACCTACTATATGCATTTTCTCTGTGTGTTATTGTTTACTGGACTCACCAGCTGAGAGCCAGCTGTGTCTGCATTCCTGCCTCGTGCTTCTTCACTGTGGGTGTCGACTGCAGCTGAGGGGGTTCACTGGGTCTGTGCTGATGTGCCAGTTCATTTATTTATGTAGAGGGTTCGTGTAAAGAGATGAAGCAGAAATGAGGAGAGTGACACGTGTCAAAAACGCAGAGGAAAAGGGAGGGTGAGGAAAACATGCAGACCTGATCAAGATTTGGCTCACACATAGAAGCATTGATAATAAAACCTCATGGGTAATTAAAGTTTAGACACTTAAACTTTCATTGTATTCCGCCACAACAAAATTAATAATGTGACGACAGAAAGATCTGGATGCTCCATTTTCTTAAATTCACACATAAAAAAGAACTTCTTTTAATTAATGTTGGGTTCAGATAATAATTGGATTATGCAGCTAAAAGTTAGTTTAGGAAAGGCTGTAATCATGGTTACTAAGGTTAAAAACTCAAAAAATAGAGCACCATTAAACATTATTTTGTCATTAAAGTTTTATAAAATGACCTCCTGTTATGTAAAATGGTTGTTAATACTGCTGAGTTGAACTTATATTGTGTGTACATTTAAAACTTGTTAATGTTAATTTGTTTTGGAGAAGAAAAGTTTACTCTGATTTAGGAATTGAACCCAGATTGCAGGTAAACATAAACATCTATCCACCACCCTCCTCCCTACTTTCCACCATACTGTGTGCTGTTAGTCATATCTCCTTTATTTCTGCTTACCTGTAAGTAATAACATAACATCTCTTCCTACACTACTGTAGACACAATTGTAAACCTGCAGTAGGAGGCCAAATAATATTGATGGGCAACATAAATTACATCAGTTTGTTTCTGTTTACCTTTAGCATGATCCGTTAGTTACAGTCCTGTAGAATCACTGAACCAACTGCTGCAGCAGATTTACTTTCCTGTAAGTCTCTGCATTCCTTGTGTTACACAAGGTAAGGACCGTAGCCTGGCAATGCTCCTGACAATGAAGAATGGGAGCTGTGAACTCCTGAGTTTAGGGTAATAACGGCTAAAAGGCATTATTCCACATCGTCAGGGGGGAAAGAGCTGAGTGGAAAGGTGCTGAGGGTAGCAGCAAACTAAGCCATGCAACAATATAGCAGCAGCAGGTCCCTTTGTCGTGGAAAGATAGGATGAGAAGCTTTAATGTTAGTCTTTATTTTAAGGCCGCAAATGTATCTGATTGATCCAACCCCGCCCTGCCACACAACCCCTGTATTTTTCTGCTGCGCCTGAGGAATGCAGTGAATTTGCGAGGTGAGGCTGGCATCCCTTGGTTAGTAACCTTACGCCTCTGTAAAACTGTAAACGGCACGGACTGGAAAGAATTGTGAAACGGAGCCACCGTGTCTTCACATCAATGAAACCACAGAAAGATAGCAATGTCTTTAGAATGAAGTTAGCATGTTATCCAGTATTGCTTATGACATGACTACCGTGCTTTTGTAAGACTAAATAGCTGCTGGATTTCTGTGAATCTGGTAAAAAAAAAAGAGTACTGCACAAAATGATGGAATGAGGATAGAAACTGATGGAGGCCGAACTACTGCATGGACAAAGCCTGCATGGCATTTTTTAACTAATTTTCCTCAAATAAATTAGTTGTCAAGCCACCTATTTGGCTGTTTTTTGTGCAGCCTGTGCAGAAGTCTGGTAGTTGCTTGATGCATCTTGGATCTGCTGTAATTTAACTTGAGTAACTTAATTCATGTATTTTTTTATCCCATGGGCTGTGTTGGTCATGTATTTGATACTTGCATTTATGTGGCCTGATAAGTCTAAATATAATCCTGCATTGAAAACAGTTGAATATGTGGTTCAAATCTAAAAAGATTAACTCTGCTTTTCAGCAGTACCTACACGCATATGTTACACTTTTTAGAGGATCTGTCTCACTTGGATTCCTTATTTTTTCCCACGTCACGCCACACCACGCCACGCCACGCCACTGCTAATCAGTTCAGATAACATAAAGTTTGTTTATCTCAGGAAATTGTTGTGCAGCAGTTGCAATACAAAGTAGGAAAGAGTGCAATTATAAAATATGGAATATCAATAAAGGTACAAGAAGTTGTCTGAATAATAAGTGGTTTAATTCAAATTAACTTTACCCCTTAACTTTATATGCCTCAGTTCATACATGGGTCAAAGGTCTCTGGTGGGAAGAATTTTGAGTCAATAGCATTATTATTATTTTGATCATCACTGGAAAATACTCTTATTTTGAAGGACAATGTGACAAGTTGTCAGAGGGAGACATCAACAATAGAGCTTCAAAGTTTAAATGATTAGTTGTCAACTATTAAATTAACTCGTCAACTATTTTGATAATTGATTCATCAATTTGAGTAATTTTAAGGAAAAAAAGCAAAATTCTCTGATGATAAATGTGAATATTTTCTGGTGTCTTTCCTCCTCTATGACAGTAAACTGAATATATTTGAGTTGTGGACAAAACAAGACATTTGAGGACGTCATCTTGGGCTTTGGGAAACACTGATTGGCATTTTTCACATTTTATAGACCAAACAACTAATCGATTAATCGAGAAAACAATCGACAGATTAATCAACAATGAAAATAATCATTAGTTGCGGCCCTGATCAACAATGCATCATACTATATAATATCTGTAGTCTAAATATGTATCACCACTGATCCATTCCACAAGATTACCGCCCAATCCAACGAAACCGCTGTAATACACACACACACACACACACAAAAATAAACTGGGATACACAGAAATGAGGGTGGTGAAGATTAAACCGTAAGCTAAAGTATTACTCAGGAAGTGAGCAGATCCAGCAGGGAGGACACGGTGCCAATAAAGAATCCCTTCTGGAATAACAGCCAAAATTAAATATTTGTCCCCACAGAGGATAGTGAAATGAGGTCTGTGTTGTACAACTGCCTTTTAAACTGGGACACATGGGTCTACTGTTCTGTAGGAGTCCAATCGACAGGACGGCAACAAACAGATCAATGCAACAGACTGGAAAGATGTGCATGAGTGACCGTATGATAGATATCCAACTTATTGCTCACGAGCCAAACTCTGTCCTGCCATGTGAGTGCATACTCTTATATAAACTGTATATAACCAATGGAAAAATACCATATGGAGTAGGGCTGAATGATTTCGAAAAAATACCTAGCTGCGATTATTTTGACTGATATTGCATTTGCGATATGATTTGCGATATTAGAGGGAATGATACTTTTTACATCATTATTCTTTTTTTTTTTAAGTCTGTAGAATATGATGTGTGGACCAAGACATCTCTGCAGTATGACAATATTTAATTAAAAATGGTATTTTGACACACATTTCACCTTTAACAAATATTGCGCCTCCTGTGATTTGAA
>JAOVVB010127224.1:0-12363 GCA_028570985.1 Heterobranchus longifilis | reverse complement strand
TGTGAAATAAGATGCACAGCAAAGACTTTATTGATAACACCATTGGTCATATCATGGTTACACAACTGCTTCAAACTGAACCGTGTGTTCATGCTTTAGACTGTTAGCTGCTCTGCTGTCCGACACAATGACATGCTAATTTGCCCAGCTAGCTATCCGATACAGGCTGAGCTGTGCAGCCTTTGGTTTTACTATCAAATTACTTCCATTAGCCTGCATTGTGGTGTACACATTTTTTTCCTTCTTATTCAGGAGCTTAGGTTTTCAAGGTCCAGGAGAGACCAAACCCATAGCAGTGTTAAACTTGTCATCACTTATTTATTTATTTATTTTAGAAATGTATAGCTGAAAGCTATTATGTTGATGAGAATAGTTTCAGATTTTGTTCTGGTGGTTCTTTCATTAGATTGGTTGTTGAGCTGTTCTCCTTTTTTAAATTTGGCATTACGTTTCTATTGTATTTGTAACTTAATATTGATGTTAGGGATGGACATTTTAAATCATGTCCATATTCATGTACTCTAGTACTGCAAAAAAAAAAAACACCATAGCATTGCCAATGAAAATCGAAATAATGTTAACAGACGTGTTAATGTATTATTCATGCTATATTTAGTCACATTTATTCACCTGTTTTTTTAATGTGCACACCTCAATGCAGTTTATGCAGCATGTTGTCATCCTATATGTGGGATTGAGCTTCAGCAGTGTCGGTGTAGAGTGACACTGGATAACACCACTTCCTTCATGGTGTTGGTGTGAGACTGAGTCGGGTTGGGAACCGAAAACTGACAACCGATTGGAACCGATAGCAAATTGCCAAGAATCAGGTCCCTGTTAAAAAATGAGAACCGATTAGAACCGAATTCAACTAACTTTAAATTGACTTATTTTAATGAAACGATAAAAGTCAAAGTAAGTTCCGAAAAGATATTAAACATTTGACCTCTTTTTTTAACCTTATTGGAATCGAAACTGGGAATCAATAAGAACCAGAATCGATGAGCAGAAAGGGAAACTGAATTGGAATCAATAAAATGTAAACGATACCCGACCCTAACTGTGAGGCGGACTCCAGGGGCCTCATTTATAAGCATTCAGTAGCAACCAATGGGCTTGAATGACGTGAATACCACGCCCCACACAAATGTTGGGAATTAAATATGTGACAAGAGAATTAGTGCAATCTCTGAACAATGTCTAATTAATATTCGGAGAGAGTGGGGGCTCTCGTGCTCGTGTTTTGACCTGACTTGTTAATAATCGGCACGGTTCTTATAAATGAGACCCCAGACCATAATGTCCTCGTCTGCATGTGGCAAAAATATGGCACAAAGTAAAAATGTCTTTTCCACTCACCAAACCAAAGGCTGCACACTAATCATTTTCAACACTTTTGAAGAAATGAAATCGAAAACAATTGTTGCTTTTGCATGCTGGCTTTCAACATCTGCATTTAGCTCATTTTTGTTGTCTTTCATTTCGTCCCCTCTCTCTCTCTCTCTTCTAAATTCTGACTTGTGAAACTGTTTCTCCCTGTTTTCTTTTCCTATGCACCTTAAAGCACACACATTAACCATCCTTGCTACCGCCTAGACCAGTTAAGTAAAAATATGAAACCCCAGAACCTCCAAATACTTTATATTTTTTTTAACAGGGGATAAATGCAATTCTGTGTATGTGTTGGGTAATGATACGTTGCACAGATACCCAGTGTGCTATCCCAACAGTTTAGATCCACTGCCTAGATAGAGGTTTGTTATAAAGTCCCTTCTGTGATGTTGTGGTCCTTCTAGTCCCTTTTGTGTATTTGTAGTTGGTTGTGATGGTGAATGTTCATTGGCTTCTCATCCCCATTTTGCTTTGTGTACTGTGTTGTAGTTAGTAGCTGAGTTTGTGCTTGCAGGTTGGGTGGGGAGTAGAAGAAGTAGAAAAGTATTACGGCAGTGGAATTATTACTATGTTTGTGGGTGGGCTTTACATTTATTTAGCCATAATCTGTGGCTTGCATCTCAAAATGTCTTGTGATAGTGGCACTGGTCAATTTTCAGATGTATGTTTTGTCTTTTCTTCTTTTCTTTTTTTTTTTTACTTTTGTGTTTTAATTTCAAGTGCCCTGTAATGTTAATGTCATTTTTTTTGGTTTGCTAGATGGGTTAAAAACACCAAACCTTCACCAAGAAGACAGTAATTGATCTGTTCCACAATTATTAAAAATCAATGTAAACACATTCTTTGCCACACCCCCAAATAGCCTGCTTTTCAGCCGCAGTGCAATGCATGGCTAAGGCCCAGCAGTGCTTCCAGTTCTTTTGGGCTTGGTTAAAAAAAAACAAACAACTGAACTTGCCATTAGTGTTCCTTTTAATCAAGGATAAGTATATAGATGAGCTAATCATCCATATATTTGGGTCTTGCTGAGGAAAGAGAACATTTAGGGCAAGTTGAAGTGTAAGAGTGTGGACAAACTCCCCTCCCACAGTTCTGTACAGAACTGCATTTTTAACCAACCAAAGATGCTTATCAGACCTTATAATTACTTTGTTTAGCCTTGGTTTGTTTGTTTTTTCTTTGGATTTCCCATCAGTGTTTTATATGTGCCTCCCTTTACTGTTGAGGAGAGGTGACTACTGTAATGTGTAAGCAGAGTTGGGGGCATGCCACAGGTAATGAAACTGTTGTAGCTTGTTTCTCTAAAGACAGATGGATGTCCAGTTGTGTGTGGTGATTGGACTGTCCTGCCCTGAGGTAGATTCTGCTGAACCACCAAAGTCCCACCAAGCCGCAAAAAGAGATTGTAGAATTTGTGCTCAATGATTTTGAGGAGTATTTCTCAAATCTTGATGTCAGACTCAAATTTTAAAGATCCCCTCGACTCAAAAATTCGTTTTTCTTGTGTTTATCTCCCCTAAAATGCCTGACCTTGACTATACTGCCTTGTATCTGTGCAAAGTTTGACACTAGAGAGGTTTTCACATTCCTCTACTGAAGGGGGAGACGTACCTGCGCCTCCCTGACATTTGAGATTCAGGCAAGTTAGATTAGGTACGTCACTAATCCACAGCCAATCACTGTCTAATACACAAAAGCCAGCAAAGAAAGCTGAAACCTCCAGTGCAGAGCGGATTTGTCAGTACAGAAAGCGAGTAGCTTTGTCAACCAATGCTAGTTACAAGCTAACAAACAACATAAAAGATGCTAACTACACTTACCGTTCTTATACATCTGCTAGTCACAGATTTTAATGCAAAACTCCTCATCTGAGTCTGGGTCTGACTGACGCCGGGTTCAGATAGGACGCTGAAATTCTAGTTGCAGAGCTCCGCAAGCGGGCAGCCCGCCAGCACAGCTTCCCCAGCCAGCTGTCCGGGCTACATGAGAGGGCTGCCTGCCCTTTGCGAGCCGAACGCACGAGTACTATTAAACAGCTGCCTGCCTGCGGGGCAAGACTGCGTCCCCGCCGCCTCCTGTCAGAACCCGGTGTGAGGCTCAAACATGTAGGCCTATGGATGCATCTCTGATGTTTCTGGCCGTCTCGGTGTCCGCTGTTCTTTCATTGGTCAACGGGGAGATGCTAGAACAATTCTCAACCTAGCGCGAGCAGCGGTGGTTGGCGGGGCGAGACCACATCTAGAGTTTTTTAAATGAGGGAGGAAGAGTAGATGTGCTTCCAGCCCCTTTTCAGAGATTTTTTTTTTGTACTTTTTATGTGGAAAAATCATGTTAAACAAAATATTACTCATAACAGTGTTTTTACATACTTTAAAATGTGTCTGAAGGGGGACTTTAACTTGAATTTTATACATCTGACAAATCATCAGAAGCACGAAAACGAAGTTTCCCACCCGGACTTGTGTGTGATCAGCAGAGGACTTCCTCAGAGCTGTACGTGTACTTTTGATGGATCCGACGTCTTCCTCCACTGATTGTTTTCTATCCCGTGTCCTTTCCTTCTCCTCTTCCCTGTTGCGTGTAGGGCGGCTGAGGAGGCCATGATTTCAGATCTGGACGAGAACAACCCCGGCACGGAGTGGGAGCGGGTGGCCCGGCTCTGCGACTTCAACCCCAAGTCCAGCAAGCAGGCCAAAGACGTGTCCCGCATGCGCTCCGTCCTCATCTCCCTGAAGCAGTCCCCGCTAGTCCGCTAGGCAGCCGAGGCTGCTCAGCCCGTCATTCCATATCATCCTCTCTCACCACACACCGACCGACCCAACGACCACAATCTGTATTCTGAAGACGAGGGGGCTCACACCCGTTCTGTGCATATCTGTTTGCCATGCGCAGCCCGGCACTAAAAGGGAAGTGTTGATGTTTGTTGGGGGCCTACAGCTCCACTACAACCTGCTTCACACGGCCCCCAAACAATATCATTCCCACGATGCTGTACTCTTAAAACTCATGAATCCTTCTCTGACCTACGAGGGTTGATTGATGTTAAATGGTTTTTATTCACCTTTCGTTTCCCATCCATACAAACGAAAAGTATCTTCATATTTTTTCTTTGTTGTTTTTTTAAGGACCAAACTCTTAAGACAAAACTCCAAATTCAGTGTTGCGTACTTTTGATCTGTGTGTGTAGAGCCTGCTTGTGGCACATTGTGTTAAATTTTCCAATCTATGCATTTTCTTTTGAAAAGCCTCTCCAGTCAGGAAGTGAACAGAAGTCCAGTCATTACAATAAATATGACCCGTTTGTGTGTGTGTGTGTGTGTGCGCGTTCAAACCTCAGCAGTGTGCGTGTCTATGCGTGTACCTATGTACATATACAGAAGGCAATATATATACAGTATATAAAACGTTTATGTCACTGAAATTAGACAGTTGTGGTTTTAAAGAGAACTAGATATTAGCCAGCTGTTGCTTGACCATGCGTGTTCATTGTCCATATGATTTCAATATCAGTAAAAAAAAATTTAATAAAAGCTATCGTCCTGTCATTCTTCAACTGGATATTTAAGATTAGCAGCAAACAGGCCGATGCTTTATTTTGGCTTCTTATGCTTCTACACTTTGTTTCAAAATTTAGTTTGTTTATGTATTTCTTGTTCAGGAATTTATTTCTGGGAAAATATATCTACATAAACTTGCAACAAAAACACGAAATGTAGAGTAGCACAGTTTTAATGAAAGATCACATTCAAGAACTTTAGTAGAATAATACCTGAACATCACACATCATGTACTGTCGCCCACTTTCTCTCTGAAACAATGTGTCATTTGCTTTGCACTTGTCTGACTTCATGTGTCTGCCACCTTGTGGTGCTTGTGTCCGCTGGAACTGCAGTACTTATTCTCGAAGGATTCACTTTGATGTAATGTGGATAGTACATCAGTAGTATGTCGCTTTGGACACGCATCTAACTAAAAGCAAGGAGTCTGTGGGTGTGTGACTGTGTGTCACTTAATGTGAAGAGAGGCATTATCAGTAATATATACTTAATGTCTGTTCAAAGTGGAGCTTACAATTCTAATATAATGCTGGAGACTTTAAGGACTAATAATGCATCATAGGAAAAAGCTGAATCTGCAACATAAACAGTAACATTTCTCTGTCAGGTAAATGTAGTAGTGCAATATTTTCCTCTGAAGTAGAAGTACACAATAAGTAAGTAGAATACAGCTGAGTTGCATATTTTTCAGGGTACAGTGAGTTGCCAACAGCAACAGTTCCAATAAGTGACCAGTGTCGCGTCCAAGCATGTAAATCTATATATAAATATATTTTTGGTTAGAATGCTATGGTTAGGGTAAAAAAAACACTGGATGGTTCCAGAAGAGAAATATGATATAAGGAATATGATTTTTCTTTTAAAAGGTACTAGCAGAACAACCACAACCAGGTGTTGATGGGAGATTGGGAGATGTAGACACGTTTATAGGACTGAAGAGTATTTAACGTATACTTCAGTGTGTCATTTCAATCCATATGGACAATTACATTATGGCATGATAAATGTAGTAATTCTATTTTGTTTACCTCAGTAATCTCACGCATCCTAAACAAGCTCAACAATTACTCGCCATTGCTATTACACTATTATATTGATATTGCAGTATTACACACCACAACAGAGACTTGACAGCTGTGTTGTCAGGAGAACATGCACATGTCAACACAAGATACATGTCACGAATGTTAATACTACAGCAATGTAACAGAATTTAGCTTTGACATTATGTTCATTTTACTCCTCTTCTGTTTGGGGAGTGCCCATGAGACCAGTTAGACTGGAAACTGCACCCTGTGCCAACTGCCGTGTGCCTCCCTCCTTCCCTCACCAGACAGTCATGAGGCAGAGAATATTTGCAATGTGCGTATGTGGGTGTGCGTGCGCTGTATTCTTAAATCAATGAGTTATCGTCGATCCCAAGCCATGGGCGTCATCTGTGGTTTTATTTTCTGCGTGCTATCTCAGGCAAGCATCAAAGGCAACATTTCCACAGTTACAGTACAATTAATTGAATCTGTTTCATGAATGAAAACGTCATTGCGGTTAATGCAACATTAATGCAACATTATTACACGACTTTGTTGAATACTCAACCCTGATGGGTCAATTCTACGGTCTGTTATTTATGAAGAGCAGACCGCTGCTGTGAATAACAGACCATTGCTATGTGGTAGTGCTGGATAATTATTCCCAGTTTGTCTGCTTTCAATCAGGGTTAGAAACTCCAACTCAAATGTGCATGCCAGGTCCTGAATTTTCGTCTTTTCTGTCTTCTCATGTTTGACTTGGGATAGATGAGTCTCTGCTTGTTAAAACTATGTTTACCCAAAATATTGTATAGCCCACTCATTAGAAAAGTTGTCACAACAGCATCCTAATTCATATTTTGGTTTAGTTTTTTTTTAATTAATTAATTGTTTATACATTTTGCGTTATTTGTGTGACATTTAAGAAGATGATTTAGCAGTGAAATACTTTTTTGTTCATCCACTCCTTCACAATTTCAAACAAATGCATAAGTATGCTTTTTTTATTTTTTTATTTTAAGAACACAAGTACATCAACAGTATGTGCACACAAAAACTGTCCATACCAGGGGTGCATATACAAAGTTAAAAGAAAACCATAAAATATATTAAGAAAGTGATACAAATTCAAATTAATGTATCATCGGTCCTTACGAAATTTATTAAACACATAATTAATTTTATTTACCTTCTTATTCTTAATGTATCTTACCATAGTGCCATATTGATACAGTGCAAAAATGTTCAATATTTAGTCTGGCCCATCTCTTCTTGTGAATGTGGCATTTTCCCAATAATAAAAAAAAATATTTTGAATATCCTGAAATTGAATTGTTTGCCCAGTTTCCTTTTTATAACATGTTAAACATCCACCCAAAATATTCTGGTAGCCTATACATAGAGCGATAAAAACAAATTGCTTATAAGTGTATGTTTTTATTTTGAAAGGAAATCCGACTTTTACTTCGAACTACAACGCGGAAGTCCTCCCACATCCGGGATATGCAGCAAGTGAACTGTTCCCGGTCGGCTTGTGCTTTTGGGGTTTTGATTCACAGCTACCTCTTTCCTCTCGTCCACCACAGTTCTTCTCAGCTACATACCGAAATAACTTTCACTGGTTGTTTTTCGTTAACTTTTCTGCGGACAAAATGTCTTTCGAGTTCGAGCTGTGTCCCGGTAGAAAGATCGGAGGAGATCACCCGTGCTTCATCATAGCTGAAATTGGACAAAACCACCAGGGAGACATTGAGATCGCCAAGAAAATGATCAAAATGGCAAAGGTAATGAAATTGACACGTGTCGCTTTTCAATGTGAATAAGTCTTTTTTCCCCCCTGTTGCCCTTCTCTTTAACAGCAGGGGCACACACACAGAAACTAACGTATTCAGAACTCAATGTTAAAATGTGCCAATTTAATATCTTGGTCGCCACATCGTCCATGTCTTGGCTCGTGCGTGTTTGTAGACCTTAATGCTTCATTTATATAATGTGCTAATGTATCTACATGCATGTGGCTCCGGATGATTTTTGTAGGAAGACATGTAGCCATATTGTAGAATGTTAAATTGGCAGATTTGTGAATGGAGTTTGGCGTGTCTATTCACGGCTCTGGCACTCTGGCTATACTAGGTAACTGTGCATGCCTGTTTTATGTTTATTAATTTAAACTACCCCATAGACATAAAGAGGCAGCAATGGGTGAGAATTGCATATTACAAATTACATAGTCCTCTCCAGGAACTTCCCTGTGAATTTCCAGTTATACGTCAGTTATTTTTAGGACATTATATGAATCTATAGGACCTCTAAAATTAATCATTACTATTCAATATGTTTTCCAAGCTTCCCTTCTTTTCATGCCGTCTCTCTTATATCCACCTGCACAGGACTGTGGTGCCGATTGTGCCAAAATGCAGAAGAGTGAATTAGACCACAAATTCAACAAGCGAGCCTTGGATCGCCCCTACCTTTCAAAGCACTCCTGGGGGAAAACTTATGGTGAGCACAAGCGCCATCTGGAGTTCAGCCATGAGCAATACAGGGAGCTGCAGAAATATGCCAAGAAGGTGGGGATCTTCTTCACTGCCTCTGGGATGGATGAGGTAAGAAAGAGACTTTTTGATGAAGGTTTTTTTTTTTTCATCAGGTTTATGTTTAACCATATATTTCTTTCTGTCTTTAGATGGCAGTGGAGTTCCTCCATGAGCTCAATGTGCCTTTCTTTAAAGTGGGCTCTGGAGACACCAACAACTTCCCCTATCTGGAGAAAACTGCCAAGAAAGGTGAGAGTGAGCTGTCATATCTGGGAAAATGTTTGATATTCAATCATCAGATGTATTTTATGTTGAATAAACAAGTGCTAAAGTCAGTTTATCATCAGTGCTATTGCATACCAACAAACACAGTATTCTGTAAAAAGCTATAAAAGATCAATAACTGATTTTCCACTACCGCGGCACTGCGAGCTAGGGCTAACTTTGAGGCGGTCTGTGTTAATCAGAGAGATAACAAAGGCCATTTGTGTTTCTACTATCACACCATTAGCCCTGCAGTGTCGCCCTAAAACCCACCCATAACATGCCGCCTCGGCGTAAACGTCACCATCCCTTACCACAGATAACACAAACCAACTTGTCAGACTCCTGAAATTCAAAATAACCGGTCTGATAGCCATTATTTTGAAACTCCAGTAATCTGAAAAATGTCCCATTTTTGGACCGAAAGCCCATTAATCCGACGGGCCATTAGCCCGAAAACAAAAGCCGAGACCCACTCCAAAAATACACACTGGAGTTCGTTGAGTCCAGGACTTTATCAATACTGTCGGTTGTTGTCTATTTTTTTGTTTTTCCGTTATTCTTCAGCGATAAAATGATGAGAAATGAGGAAATGAGCTGCAGCTGCTGCCTCAGGCCACTTTTAGCCCTGCTGGGCTCATGGTCAAACGAGGGGGGGGGGCATTGTCACCTGGAAACTGGCCCCAATGCATTTTTTTTTTCTCCACCACTGTTTCGCCTAGTCCTGCCCTACTGTGCTGTGATTGGCTAGTGAACACCCCCTCAAGTCAGAACAACAGCTCTGACCCTCGGTAATGAGAACAAATTGATTTAAGGTTTCCTTCGTCCCAACTGCCGTGCCAATGCTGAATGGCAGATAGGATCAGGTTATTGTGATGGCAAATTGCACAGTGCCTTGTTTGCACAGTTGCTCATTGTGCAGTTGCACATTTGTACAGTTGCCTATTTGCACAGTACTTATGATGAAGAACCTCTTTACCACTCTGCAAACTATGTCTTGTTTGTTGCTGTCAATAATGTTACCACATCATATGACGTGGTAACATGGCAGACGTAAGTAAACGTACCATTAAAAAGTTAATGGTAAGGGAGTTTTTATTTTTGTATAATTTCTTTGCTCACGTGTAATGTGTACGTTAGGCCTAATATGGTTGTAACCATTAGTTCCATGTATTTACATGCTTTACAAGGGAAAATAGTCATATAATTAACATAAAACAGGGATAGAATCCCATAATTCATGTAAAATATGACGGACAATAATGTGGCGATGAACACAGCGAAGTCGGAGGAATGACTTCCCATCTCTCCCATCAAACTGGGACCATCTGAGGAGCACGTGAATGCAGCATAACCCTACCGCCTCTGACTTTTGACGCGTCGACGTGCCGAGTACTAGCCAATCACATCACAGCAGGGCAGGTCTATGGCAAAACAAGGGTGGGGAAAAAAATCTTGAATCTAAGCTTGAATGTTGAACTACATGTTAGACGTAATGTTTATCGGGCTGTGGCCCTCGTGTCTGTGTCAGGACGGCCCATGGTGGTGTCCAGCGGGATGCAGAGCATGGAGACGATGCGTCGGGTCTACAAAACGGTGAAGGCACACAACCCAAACTTTGCCATCCTGCAGTGCACCAGCGCCTACCCTCTGGAAGCTGAGGACGTCAACCTCAGAGTGATAACGGTGAGAAAAATAGAATCGAATATCACTCCTATATTCAAAAGGTTGGTACAAAAATAATGGAGTTGTGGAGTGGAGTTGTCAAATTATCACTCCATTCAAAACAAAATGAAAAGTTTTTAGCAGTTGAATATTTAGTTTCAGTTAGTGCTTTTAGCATGTAAAATGTATTTCCTCAAGCTGCACTTTCAGTGATTAAGATTAACCTTCCTGTTTACACATTTTTATGAGGTTCATTCACTGTTTATCTTCTCAGATACGAGACACAATATATTCCATTCAATGCAGCTCTATTATAGAGGCGGAGTCCAAAGCTATGCACTTTTTGTTTGCATAAACATTAAAATAATAACATAGCCAATACCTTATGTAGCCTATATGAAAACCATATCAAATGTGCATTAACATTAAAGGATGCATAAGAGGTCTGTCTTTGAAATGCTTGTTGAGAGACTGTTACTAACTTTGGTTGAGTTTTTCAAAGCGCGTTAATCAAACACAGTTTTAATGATTTAAAATTTGAAACTAATATTAACCATCTGGAATTTTACCATGGTTTATCATTAAACCGGTAAGCGTTTCATCCCTAAAGAAGATGCTAATTTATTTTGCCTTAATAGCTTATCTTCTCTTTATTCTTAAGACCTGTACTCCAAAGTCTGTAATTTAATCACACCATACTTGTGTTTTATGAATTTCAATCTAACATTTGGGGAAATATGCCTATTTTCTGCCTGGGATTTAGATGACTCATGACCACTCTCATGTCTGTATGTTTACATAATAATGTACTGCCACTATATATAGTCTATTCAGTTTTTGTTAAGGTTAGACAGACAAGATATAATGTTTAACTAGTGAGCTTTAGAGGTGCTGGTAGGCAGATTTTGTTTCCAGTCTCTAATGCTAAGCTAAGCTAACTGGCTGCTGGTGCTTCATTCATGTTAAAGGCACAATGAGTAGGATTTTCCTGGAAAAAACAATTTATAGACTCATACATAAGGAATCCCTCTTAATCATCATGTATGAGCCACTAGAAGTGTGTGGCAGTGTCTGCATCTGCAGAGAGTCTGCCCTCTTTTCTTTTTGCTGTGTTCAGATCGTTTCTCTGCTTCTGCCTCCAGCTGGCACTCCTCGGCCTCTTCTCCCCCGGGGCTCTGCTCTGCCCCGGCTCACACGATAATCCGAGTCAGAAGCTTGGGAAGCTCCGCTAAATTCTCCTGTCTGGACACAAATACAATTCCTCCCATTAGCTCGCTAGACTGAAGATCGTTAAACTCGCTGCCTAGGAGGTGCACTGGTGGCTCAGTGGTAGATCGTGCGTCTCGTACACAGAGGCTAAAGTCTTTGCCACAGCAGCCGCAGGTTCGACTCCTGCCCCCTGGCCTTTGCTGCATGTCGTCCCCTCTCTCTCTCTTCTTTCCTGTCAGTCTTGAGCTGTACTATCAATAAAGGCAAAAAGCCACAAGTGCCTAGTGTCAGGGAAGAGGTGCCAACTTTAAATGTTGTGTTTACAAACCGCAACAGACACATCCTACTTATTGTGCCTTTAACTTTATTTGAGTTTTAGTAATCCCCATAATAAAAATAGACAGAATTTAGTTACTTAATATATAGTTTAATCCAAAACATTGTATACATATCAGAAAAAAACACATTTTATTTTAAGATCATTCTGTAACACTTTTTTTTTCTCAACTTCAGGAAATAAACAGAAAGAAACATTCATAGCAGTCTTACTTGAAGACTAGTTTGACATTTCTATGTCTGTCCTCGACTAAAGAAATCCTTAGTTGACTAACACTGGTCGATTTTGTGAACTTTGTGATTTAATTGACAGATCTGTAAAACTGAGTTTCTCCACAAAGAATCATGCAAAAGCACCACTTTAAATCTTGTGTT
>JAOVVB010127206.1:0-12364 GCA_028570985.1 Heterobranchus longifilis | reverse complement strand
GTAAAGAGGTGAGTCTTTAACAAAGACTTGAACATTGCTAGGGTTGGGGCAGATCTAATATATAAAGGGAGGCTGTTTCACAGCAAAACATAGCACACATAAGTGCAACGACAGGCCGCCGCCATATTTGTTGTCACGTTTGATCACACAAGTTTCTGTGAGATCCCGAGTCCCTGGAGTCGCCCTCTGAAATGTGTGGTCCGGTGTTTTGACTGAGTCGTTCGTTCTTAGAATTAAAATATTACAAATCAGTTAAATCTGTCCTCATGTCTGTGATCTCGGTTAAGATTTGAAAATCCTCTCATGTGCACCAGGCATAAGTAGTTTTATTTCTGTTTACATTTGTAAAATATCAAATTCTACTATTATTATTATTTAATGTGAATCATTTCACCTCAAAATACCATCATCTTGCACGATGTGCATTTCAGAGTCTGGCTTACTTCAGGGCTGTTATAAGATTCCACGTCGCTCCACCGTGAATAATAACTTCATGGCTTGAAGCGTGAGGCCAGCTGGTTTAGTGAAAGTTACACATGCATGCTCTCTTTCTAGGCCTTCCTTTTCCCCCGAATCAAAGTAGTGGCTTTCTCTTTTGAAAACACGATGGAGGAGTTCAAGCCCAGATCCAAGACACAGCATGTTACATTTTGTGGCAGGACAAGTGCAATTCACTGCACCATCCCTCTTTCCTTTGTAGTTTATTTACACATCAAATCTGTTGATAGAAATGCCCCCGGTTTGCATTTCTCTTTGGGCATTCCAGAAATTCTTGCTTTTTAACATTGCTAAAGGTAATCATCCCTCCAAAAACAACACGAGTCATTTATGAAACCTCTTCTTCTTTTCTTTTCTTTTTTTTTTTTTTTTGGAGGTTCACATCTGGAGGTTGCAGGCTGGTTGCTTCACAGACTGACGCATCTCTTTGTTGTTTTTCTTTGGTCTTTGTTTAATGAGACTTTGTTTGCTGCACAGCAAGTCAGTACTTCTCTCTTCACGGAAGGCTACACCCCCAGTTGAAACCTCTCTGTAAATCTTCAGATTTAATACACTGGCACTGCTCTGTGAATTAACCAAAAACAACAAGAGCATTAATCTTACTTAATTCTGCCCCTTTCTCAAATTTGAGTTACACTGAGCATTTAAATGTGATCCGCAAAGCCATCATTTCTTTCTTTCTTTCTTTCTGTTCTTAGCTTAGCTGACGACAGCCATGTTGAATGACAAGTTTCACCTTTAGTGTTGTATAACAGCCATGCAGGTTCAACTCCGTTCACTGTTCAATACTTTAATGTCAGACTGAAGGAGACCGACCCAAGATAGATACACAGACGGCTGCTGTTTTCAGGCTACGCTGAAATAGTCTTCTCTCTCTCTCTCTGTCCTCTCTCTCCTTGTCTGTCTCCCTGGTTGTGTTTGTGTGTGCATTCTCTGACTTTGCCTGTGATGGATCTGAGCCCAGCCAATGAAAATGACCTTCATCCTGTTATCATTCACTCTCTTTCTCCCCGTCTGTCTCTCTGTATGTTTGCGTGTGCTCATCCTCTAACTGTGCCTGTGATGGGACCTGAGCCCAGCCAATGGAAATGACAGGTCGAGGATATCGTCTTTGCCGGTCCTTTTTTAAAAAAACTTTTTTTTTTGCGCTACAGCGTGTTTTATGCTCTTGTAGATCTTTGACTTGCACACAGAAGCACCTATCAAGGGACAAGTATTGACCAAGTGAAACATTTAAATGAGGTTCTCTTCATTTTTCAGTGTTTCTGTGGATGAGGCGGAGCGTGAAAATGACAGTGTGAGCATGTGGGACCTAATAACAAGACACAAAGTGGAGTTACAGTGTGGTGAAAGACAAGAGATTGTTGGTTGAGTTCATACTGGCAAGGTTCCCATAAGGAACGAGTTACAAGTTTGTCAGCTTGGGGCCCTGGAACCTTTTGTTGGCCATGCACTGTGATTTTTTTGTTTTCTATGTAGTCTGATCCAAGCGGCAACATGCAAGGCTGTAAAACCAACGCAGAAGTGCCAAAACATGCAGTTCCTTGTATGGCCACTTGAGGCTGCTTTCAAAAGCAAGCCAATCCTCATAGACCCCCATGTTAAAATGCCCAGTTTTACAACAGAAATAAACATGTTTACAGCATGGTAAAAAAAAAAAAACGGTTTCGGTGTCTATAGCTAATTCATGACAACTGTACAGGGGGTACATTTTTTTTTATAACTCACCCATTTAGGTTAAAAGTTATGCATAATTAATGGCATGCTGCTTTTTGGATTTTGGAAGTTAAGCGGTATCGGGCGATGCCTCTGGGAGCCACCCATTTTGAACTTCATTTTGGCTCTTCAGAAAGCTATGGGTGATGTCACGCTGACTCTGTTTATATTTTATACAGTCTATGGTCTGATCCAATGATATGTCAAATTAATTCAGAATTATTGATGCACATTTCTACTTAAATTGTGGAATTAACTTATTTTACATTAATCTCAAAGACCAGCGAAATAGAAATTGTTTTATCATTTTATTATGCATAGGAGTAAATTTAGAAATTAAATTTGTCCCACTCGGTGGAGAGCGTACTGTATTTGATTACGACGACTCTCGGAAGAATGCAATGACCAACTGAACTTGTCTTTGTCTGAGAATGAGTCAGGGCAGGACTGGGGGAGAAAGACGGGGCAGGATGGAGAAAGGGAGCACTTATTTTTTTTCTGACCAGACTGCGAGACTGTGACAGTGAAGGAGAGGAAAATGAGGGAGTAAATAGGTCTGATTATCAGGGTGGCCTAATGGTGCTGACTGTCCCCATTTGACAGGCTAATAGCACACTTGACAGATAGATGTAGAAGAAGCAATGCCCATGCCTATTGTTGAAGTCTGCTGCAGTAATGAGGTGTCTGTCAGTAATCTGCCAGGTCTGTGTCCAGCCCTGTGTGGCCCTTTGTAGCCAGGTAATTGCACAGTTCCTAGTTCCGACGGGGGGTTTCATCGGCAGGCCGCTGAGTATCCAGAAGGGATTCATTTTTGATAATGCGAAACTAAAAGAGTGCGTCTTTTATGTAGGGCTGTATTTCTGTGGTTTCACGAAAGCTGCATTAAGAAGTATATGTTTCGGGGAACCTTGAAAGCTTCTTGTTCAGTTCGTTTGGTATTTTTGCGCACTGTGCCTTCGCATGATGCAAGGCTGGGAGAGGTGGCGTAACAAAATGCAAGATCCATGTAAATGAAGTAGCAATAATAGAGAGGTGTTTGTATTCTGAGCCTGGAGGTCCATGGGAATTACCACTGCAATACCAGTCATCATACATACAATGGGGTCATCACGCCAGTCCTACACAATATACTGTAATTGTTGCAAATGGGAAGTAGTGTGAAAGAAAACCAACTGTAATCAGAATTAATACAGAAGTACTGCTGGTATCCAGGGTGTTGGTAGCCACACTGTATATAAAGGTCAACTTTTCCTTCATCTCACTATTAAAGCAGCCACATAACAAACAGCACAACCAAAACCATGTTGAAACTTACTTCTTTGCGTCAGCATCAGAATGACAATTTTAGCACTTAAAGAGATACTTTGCAGATTTTGGACACGCTCTGTGTTATCTTGGTGTGGGCTCTGTGTGTGGATTGCCGGTGTTTGGTTTCCATCCGTGGTTGTGGTTCAGAGATCTGCCTAGATCTGCCGGATTTCAGATGACGGCCACGTACAATGGGGGATCTCGCCGGACCTGCAGTGCTCCGCGAGGTATTCCGTGAGCCGCGACCGTGGAGGGAGGCCGGGCGCCGCTCATTTCCACACAGAGCTCGCACTTGGATGACAGAGAGCTGGATTTAAATCAGCAAAATGTCTCTTTAACTGTGAGACAAAAGCAAAGGATGGCACTGTTTGAACTAGAACAGATGAACAATGCACAACCCTAATTTCACACGATGTTCTTTCTATGCCGGAGCCAGGACTGGCAGTGGAATAGACAGATTTCTTTGTTTATGTGACATTGTCATGTTTATGCGCATCTGGGAATGCGCAGGTGCACAAATATGACAGTTGAAATTTTTCCATTGAATATTGTTATTGCAATTCTATTTTTGAAACCAGAATTAGTTGTCAGAAACACACGTCTCTGGAGAGCTACTGATTTAGACTCTGTTTTATTAAAGGTCCAATATTTTTTTATTATTATAAAGCAGGTCAGGCTGTTATAATAATAAATAATAATAAATACTGTGAAAGTATCAAAATGCTCAATCCAAACAGAAATGTACACAACCCATATTCAGAAACTGTGCCTTTAAACGAGCCGTCAGGACTTATGTACATTTGTGATGTCACAACTATACTATATATAGTTATAGTCGTTCCCTGGCTGCAATGATGGTAAAGAGACGCCAAGGGCACAGATGCAGAAGACCCTGAAACGCTGACTGGGCCTTTCCGGGAGGGGGACTTAAAGAGACGGGTGCTAAAAAAAGCATTTCAGAAAAGGGTATGAAAGCATGCAAATATGTTCTAGTAGAAACTGAAAATACAAGTATGAACCTTTAAAATTAGCATAATATGGGACCTATAAAGAAGCCATACCATGGGAGTGTTCATAAAAGCTCACACATTTACTGTATAAATCATAAAAAGTCATTTTCTGATCATTATTTTTAGTAGTTTCAAAAGTGGAGTTCATTATTTCCAGAAGAATGTGGCACAGTTAAAAGTAAAGGGTGCGCTGCTCAGTCTCCTCTAAATGCCTCTTGGCTCTGCCTGTCAAGGTGAGCCATTTTTGTCATGCGCTGTCGTTGCACAGCACAGCTGTTAAAAAAGGTTTCAGATGAGTAATATGATTGCTAAGCAAATAATAATGAATCAACACACCCTCTTGTTTATTTTCCATTCCACCCATCCTTTTTGCAAACAACATGCGTGGATGTGCCTCCGCTTAATATGAAAGTAAATTGCAAGTGCATTTATGTATGCAGTCATTTTCTGTGCAATGTGTGCAGCAGTGATTGCGGTGACTCACTGTGACCGTGTCACGAAAATTAGAGCCTGTAATGTCAATCACATGCAGTGTATCTCTCTTTCAACCGATGTTTAGCCTTATCTTAATTTATATTGACTGGCCTATACAGCATTTATCAGTAGCACCCCAAAACCTACAGCTGATGATGCAGTTTCAAGCCAAGCAAAGATGAGAAAAACTGTCATGAAAAACTCACTTTTCAATATACATTTGGGTATCTGGAGTGTCTACCATCCCATAAACTGTGAAATAAGACAACCCAGTCAGTTTTTTGTGGGCTGCATATCAGAAAACATGGCATTACTCCCCTTCCTATGTCACATGCCGGCTCATTAGAATATACCGCCCCCCTCATCTGAGTATCTCCGCCCACGGTTTGAGAATTACCTGCAGGTGAGCCATATTTTTCTCGCAAGCCAATCAGAGCAGACTGGGCTTTTTTTTCTTTCTTTTTTTGTTTTTTTTTACACATTGAAGCATGCAAACATAATAGAAAACCCAAAATACAAGTATGAGCAACTAAAAAGTTAGCATATATCGTCCCCTTTAAGTTTTTGTAGTTTCAAAGTCTCACAGTTATGTCTGGTTAAAAGAATGATCAGAGGCCTTCATACCAAAATAAGTCTTTCTTGCTTCTACTCAGCTGAAAACCACATCATCAGGTACTGGATTTAGCAGATAAATAGAGCCTTCCTGTGAGATATAGACTGTTGACAAGGGTAATGGTATATTATTACCCTTCTAAGAATGTCAACTTATAAGAACACACACAGTATAGGTGAAGTGGTCCTTTAAGTCAGATTACACAGGAAAGAAAAACTTTGTGCGTGTCTCAATGGAGTCGTTGCCTTTTCAACCTGACATGGCTTTAGTGCGGACTGTTGTGCGATTAAGGAAAACCAAGAGACCACCTAGAAAACAGTAAGGCAGCAGTAGTTAGAGGGGTTATAGTGTAAATTGGCCATGATGAGACAAAGGTGAGGGGAGGAAAAGTGGACGTGGAGGAGAAGAGGAGGGAATTATGGAGGTGAGGAGGGAGTGGAAGGGATTTAGTGCGAATCACCGAAGAGGCCATTTAACTGCCCTCGATCCCAGCGTGTGTCTGGAAGGAAAGGCTGATCAATAGTGTGATTTAGGAGTTCATTCACGGCCTGTGCTCTCCTGGAGATACACGCGCACAGATACAGACTATACAAAGGTTATATACTGCGCCCTCTTAGGCTATAATTCATGCCTGGCCTGAATTTAGTCATATTTATCTATGTTAGCTATTGAGAAATAGCCGTTTTATGTCTCTTTGTGAAATAGTGTGGTTTAATTTTAGGGGTAGGGGACACTCTCTGCTTCTGGTGAATTTATTAAATTGCTATATGACCACAAAGATAAATATATGGTGGGTGATAAAAAGCACTTGTGGCGAAAAACTACAGACATGGCAGCCATGTTTTCTTATGTAATCCATCCTGGACATTTAAACTTCATCCACCAGTGCTTCAGACGAGGAGGGTGCTTTTCATCTTTTTACACATTTTACAACTCCTTTCTGCTCTGAGTGGTTATGCGGGGGTGTTTTGATGAACAATGCATGAGGAAAAAAAAAAAGTCCACAAATCTCACGACTGGTGCTATCTTTTTCAACTAATGCCTGATGCTCAACAGTTCTCTGATCTTACTGGCACAGCCTTCTTGACCTAGATTATGTGCCAGCAGTCCCTCAGACCACAGAATGCCAAGTATATCTACAAACAATCCTCCTCCACTTAGCTGCTCTGTTTGGAGAGCTATTCCCACAGAAATGCAAACATCGCTGTCCTCGGCCTTCTATGGGCAAGTCTGACCGGGTGGGTTGCATTCAAGATACTAAGATGCAATGTGCTTGACTGAAATCCAAACAACTCGATGAATTAAAGAGATCTGCTCTCCGTGGGGTTCCAAAATCAGACGAGATGTTAAGACAGGGTATTCGAGACACTGCTCATTATGTCCTTACAGCTTTCAGCCTGCAGAGTCTTTACATTTTCTTTAGGGGTTTGCCTTTTTTTCTTGTTTTTTTTCCTCATCACTCTTCTATGTATCAGAGCTAGGTTGTCCAATAGTTTCATCATCTTAGATGGTTCTTCAGGCTCTCTCCGGGTGCCATTTTTATTTCATTTGATGCCTGTTCTCATAAATGTTGGATCCTGTCCCTGGACCCAGAAAGAGAGGTATTAGCCGCAGGCAAAAATAAAAGTGTGGGCTTGAATGCTACTGAGCTTTCTCGTCAATTCTGATGTCTTTATATATTGTATTAAGTGACGCTAGCAAGTGTGTGTGTGTGTTTGTGTCTATGTGAAAGTACGCTCATGCAGTGTACAGGTTCTTTTTTTTTTTTTAGCATAGAGCTCCGTTCAGAATCCTCCACGTATAATGTGATTTTGAAAATAATTCCAACCATGGTTCCTTGACAGAAATCCATGGTGCTGAACTGATCCCTCTTTATGATGTTTGAGAGAGGCCCATTACCATGTAGTCATGGCTGGCTTGGCCGTCTGAGCCCCTGCTAATAGGGAGGGTAGTAGTTAAACCTATGCCTTTGACAGAGGCACAGCACATGACTATAGGCTGCTCTCCTCATCTGAGACACTGAGCCCCTATTAGGAGGCTGCATGGTTCAATGGTGTGCCAGCATCTTAAAGCACAAACCACAAGTGCACTACAGAGAACTCGGCCTGTATACGTGGCATATTTAGCCATATGTATTTGTGCGCTTGTGTGGGTTTTTTTTTTTTTTTTTTCTGCACAGAGTTGAATGGCAATTTGGTCCAAAATCAGCTGACCAATTATATAGTGCAACTTTCTGTCCAATCATTTCTGTGAGAGTAACTGAGGCAGAACAGGAACTTCCAGCTGGGAGTTCAGATATGAAAGCTGTGCTGCAGTCAGTCTTTGAGAGAGAAGAGTTGGAGAAGTTAACGTTTATGCTCATTTTGTAAAGGTGGAACTAATAAAACTAATTGTAGGGGGTCCAGAAGAAGGTTTCTGAAGAGCCAAAATGAAGCATCATTTGACATCATTGGATCAGATCATAGATATGATAAAATATGGACGTAATCTCCGTGACATCACACATAGGTTTCTGAAAAACCAAATTTAAGTGCAAAGTGGGCGGCTCTGACTGTCGACTCCTCCTAACTCCCGGCTAATCCAAAAATGGGCAAAGAGGCGGGCCCAATGAAGCCTACAGTCTACCACCTGTCACTCAAAGCAGCCGTGCCCTTAACTATGCATAACTTTAAGTCTCAGTATAATCTAAATGGGTGAGTTATATGTAAGTTAATTCACATAGGCTATTTGAGGAAATGGGGAGTTTATACAGTTAACTATTTACATATTTATGATTACACAGTTAATTATTTACATAATGTATGTGTTTAAATACTTTCATCAGTTACTTTAAAACGGTTACAATAATTTGTGGAATCTGCCTCTGGCTTTTCCTCACATTTACCTGCCAGCTTCTGATTGGTTAGTTCAGTCACATGTGAGTCAGGGACAGGAAGTGTTGTTGTTGTTGTTGTTGTTAAGCAGATGAAGTGTGGAGAAGAAAGTTATCCATCTCCATCCTGCTGTTTCTTCTCACAGTGATCCAACCCTCACGTGACAGTTATATAAAAATCCCCCCCCCCCTGTACAGTTGTCATGTCACAAGTTTATTGCTTTTTTTTTGTGCTTTATTAACAATACAGGACAAACAACACAATGACATACTGTACAATGGGTGTTTACAGACAATAACAACAACGAAACAAAATAACAACAACAACTTTTTTCTTCTTTTGGGAGGGAGGGGAGGGGAAAAAAAAAAAAAATATAATAGAGAGAAAAAAATAAAATAAAATAAAATAAAATAAAAATAAAAATAATAGAAAGAAAAAATATATATACATGTAATAGAAAGAAGAGAAGAAGAAGAAAAAAAAAAAAAAAAAGAATTAGAAAACCAGATTATAGCTTTAAGCTAATTCACATCTGTAGTCCCTTGGCAAAACAAAGAAACAGCACAATAACAAGCAGTACAGAGTAAAAACAATGACGTGTGTTTTTCCACTTGGCAGCAGCAGAACCAGCTGAAGACAACATGGACATATTATCAAACTATAAAATGCATACAATTTCCAGCAGACATGTAGCGACATTAGAATAATTTAGAGGTTGTTGTTTTTTTTTTGGCCACTCTTTCCAAAACTATTTTGATTTACACCAATGCCATAGGGGAAATATGTCTCTTTACCTGCTTAATACTCCACTGTGTTCACCAGCTGCTCGATGTTGGGCAGGTAACATCTCAGTGGGTTGATTAGTGAAAACCAAAACATTGATCTCAAAGATGCTAAAACGCTCTGTAGAACTGCAGAGTTGGGTGATAATCTCAGTGGGTTTGTCACTATGAGCGACCTCTCCACATTACACAAATAGGCATTTGATTAAACATTTATATAGCCCTAATAATATTAATATGTGCACTAATTTGCCTCACTTCAGTTGAAAAACAACCAACCCAACATGTTTGCTTATTGTTTGTCTTCTTGGTTTGTTTTTCATGAAAACATAGCTCAGGATGTCAGAGTGTCCTTGAGTGCACAACTCGGGAGAGTTTTCAAAATGATCTGTAAAAAATGACGGTTTCAACACCCCACAATAACATAATTTTGACAATAATTAAACTGATGAAATGTATACTCCGATGGATTTTGTCAAGCAAGTGTAGTTGACAGGAAACCAGTGGTGGATCTGTAGATATAAAATCAATCTCAAACATTGTTTAGTAAATCCTTAGCAGTAATAATAATAATAATAATAATGCATTTTATTTATAGGCACCTTTCAAAACACTCAAGGACACCTTACAGACAGTTTAAAACAATATATCAGTACAATATTTTTGATAAATTTCAATCTGGCTTCTGTCAGAAACAGTACTGAGACGGCACTGCTCAAAGTTACAAATGACATTTCGATACGTGCAGATAAAGGTGAATTTTCCATTTTAGTTTTGCTCGGTTTATCCGCTGCATTCGACACCACTGAGCATGCCATTTTAATTAATAGATTATCGATGCGGAAGACCCGTATAACACTGACCAATCAGAGCAGACTGGGCTTTTTTAGGATGCGGGCTTAAAGAGACAGGCGCTTAAAACAGAGCGTTTCAGACAGAGGGTGAATACAGGGATATTCAGACAGACAGTGTGAGAAAAATGTTTTTGTTTTTTTTTAGCATTAAAGCATGTAAACATGTTCTAGTAGAAACCCAAAATACAAGTATGAACCTGAAAATGAGCAGAATATGCCCCCTTTAATTGCAATATGACATATGAATGAATGAATGAATACAAGATTAACTTTTGGTGGTTTAGATATTGTCTGGATTGAACTCTTGAGTTTGTTGTGTTAAAAGACGACTGGCTTTTGAATTGGCCTACATTCTTCAGATTCTGGTACATGGAGTAGGCTTTTAAGACCCGATTAGTACAACAGTAGTGTAGAGGAGTGTGAATCTAGGCGCAGTGCATTCCCAAAGCCTGTCTGATCTGGCATTATGACTTTTACTTTACATTTATTTTCTTCTGGGCTCCCCATACAACTTAACGCAAAAAACACCATGGATTTGCTGTTCGGTGATGTGTACGCTGAGGTAAACATGTTTGCTTTGTGTGCAAAGTCTTCAGGTAGGCTACGCCATTATGTGCCTTATAACTCCTGCTTTTAGTGTTCACCATACAAACAAGTGTCAGTGTCAGCTGGCTATATTTGGCATGAGTTGGAAAATGTTTTTTCTTCCAAATTCGCCCCACTTGGCAAAGCTGTGTGGAACCAGCAAAAGGTGCAATAGAAAATACAGCATGCTATTGTCTAAAAATACCACAACAAGGTCCCTGTTGCCTCGAACATGACATGAAACCTCACTTTGAAGAGCAAAGTGTGTGAATTTCTTTCATGGAAGACTTTTGATCTAAACCGCTGTGATCTGTCCTCGCCTCTGTATGGCAATAGTGACAATGTATCAAAAGACTCCTTACAGCAGAGGTACAATGGGTTGCTATGAACATCTACTAAGATAGAGACAGTTAGAATAAGTCCCATATTGTACTTAGGAAAAGAGTAGGATACATGTGAGGCATTTATTGTAACAGGTATACTGGTCTTTCTGTATTAAACAGAGCTCGACATTAACTTTTTCAGGCACTTGTCCTTTGGACAAATAAATGTACCTTTCACTTGTCCAGACACAAAGTTTTAGTTAAATTAATGCATTTAATAAGTTAATAACATTTGAAGTTACTCTACTGTACTGTGTTTTTATTTTAAAAAGTGAAATATGATCAAAACATTCAACTAACCTATGAAGGAAAGATTTTATGACCGCTCAAAGATGATTATTTGATGATATTTTAACTATTGAGCTCCATTTTTCAAATAAAAACAGTACAGTAGAAGAACAAACAAATTTTTGGTCTTCATATAATGTGCAATATAATGCTGTTTTTGCTTGGTATATCAAATGTGAGAAATTATTGTTGAAATTAAGGATGCAAATTTGAAGCAATTTCTTTAATCGATAGTTGGCCGCCTTAACAATTGATTAATCATTAATAATTAATAAAATACGTTTGACGTTTTTCCATTAGAAAACTGTTTAACCACTGACATGATGTTCGATGCAAAATCAGCTACATTAGGAGTTAAAAGCACAAGTAATCACCACTTGAATGATAAACTAAATAACAACATAATTCCACTCAATATCACTACATGGTCATTGCACATCTGTCATCTGTAAACCTTTGCACATCTGAAAACTTTTGCACATCTGTAAACCTTTGCACATCTGAAAACCTTTGCACATCTGTAAACCTTTGCACATCTGACAGCTTTTGCACATCTGTAAACCTTTGCACATCTGAAAACCTTTGCACATCTGAAAACCTTTGCACATCTGTAAACCTTTGCACATCTGAAAACTTTTGCACATCTGTAAACCTTTGCACATCTGTAAACCTTTGCACATCTGAAAACTTTTGCACATCTGAAAACTTTTGCACATCACTCAACTCATATATCATGGCACGTTACATTAACACAAATTGTACTGGTATACTTGCACATTATACTGCTTATACTGTGAACATTTGCACATTCCTGTCAAGATTCCCTGAACATATCCTCTAAACTATGCAGCTCTCACTCATGACATACTGTTTCCTTGTTGTTATATTATTTATACATTAGAGTTAGTTATACCACCTGTCTTTTGGAGCTTTTTCTCACTTGTATATATTCCTATTGTGTTGTTTTTTTGTAATGCACC
>JAOVVB010127195.1:0-12364 GCA_028570985.1 Heterobranchus longifilis | reverse complement strand
GGGGGGGTGTGTGTGTGTGTGAGTGTGTGTGTGTGAGTGTGTGTGTGTGAGTGTGTGTGTGAGTGTGAGTGTGTGTGTGTGAGTGTGAGTGTGTGTGTGTGAGTGGAGACACACCAAAGAACTCGTGGTGACGGAGGACAACTGTTGCACGATGAAACATTAAGTTGTTAAATTTGACTCATTTAGCTGGCGAGCTAGTTAGCAGCTAGCTAGCAGAGAGAGCGAAGTCTACGGTCTGTAAATTAATTTTTATAGACACAATGCACAAAAATAGACATTTGAATAGTTGTAACGTGATGTTTGGACAGTTGAACAGCCAATCAGAGGGATTCCTCTCACCGACTCGTGAATCGGCTGAAAAGCAGTCGATTCAAGCCGACTAGCACCAACGGTGCGGGACACGCTGCAATCACTCGAGACGGACGCTCAGCGGCGCCTGTAAAAACAGAGCGAGGGCCTGGTCAGAGTTAGGACATGTCTCCAGAAAATTAATGCAAGTCTGCTGTATGTAATTTCCCCAAAAGTGACCTAAGTAAGACTGTGTGTGTGTGTGTGTGTGTGTGTGTGTGTGTGTGTGTGTGCGTGTGTGTGTGTGTGTGTGTGTGTGTGTGTCAGTGTCACCCAGTGCTCCTCTCTCACACAGATACTGTACTCTGGTGTTGGTGCCCTCCACCGCTGCCTTTACTATTCAAATACAGACGGCATTGTGTTGAGCCTTACACACACACACACACACACACACACACACACACACAATAGGGAGTGGTTGTTTATATGTATATGTGCATCCACTGTGTTCCTTCCTTCTCTTCTTTTCTGAGTCTGGAGTCAAATGTATTCTTGTACCAGCAGAGAGACAGAGAGGATAGAATATATAGAATATATAGAATTAGATAGCAGCTATAGGTTCTACAATGATGCAATAATCAGTATATGGTAATAAATTAAATATTATAAAGTTGAGGTGTGATCTTGTGCCTGTACAAATGAACTTCAGTGTCTCCCACTGAGGACACCTGCAGCAAAACCACCAGTTTATTTAGAATAATAACATTGTTTAAGATTTAGAAATATGTGTTTATAGAAGGGAAACATAGATTAATCTTTATTTTGAAATGTGATTACATTATGATATTATAGTTGTGATGTTGTGTTTGAGATTCACTATAACATTGTGTTTGACTGTTTATAAGGAATTATTCTAACTTTAGTCCAGGAATAACTGCCTCAGTTTACAGTAGGTGTCAAATGTCTCTGCTCTTTGTCTCAGTTCTCATATTTACTTATCATTCGATAATCACAATTTACATTGATAAGGAGTCTGTTAGTGAAATGTATTTTATATACAAATAGAAGGTACAGAACTATATGATGATAAAACCAAAAGTTTTTGTGTTTTGTAGAATTAATAGAAGAATATGATTTACAAAAAAGGTCCTAGCCCTTAATTTGTTTATTTTATTTATATTTTATTTATTTATTTAACCTGTTACTATGATGTACTGCACAGATTGTAATGCCGTGTTATTTGTACATGAGAATGTTTTTCAATAAAAAAAACAAAAAAACTTTCATAGTTTGTTTGTATATCTCTCAACAGGAGGGGTGACTAACTAACCTGCTTAAATGTTTTTAGAGTGTTGCCTGCTTCCGATTGGTCCTTATAGAGAGGCGTCACGTTTCTCTAATTCTGATTGGTTAAGGGGCGGGCCTAACCTCTGACACTGGTCGGTGGCGGCGCTCCTGTAGGTTTCGGTGGATAAATATTGAATATCTTTGTTTTAACGTAGCGACTTGCTACAATATTAAGCAAAGTGTAAGATTATGTGAAGCTAATAATAGCCTAAATACAGCTAAGAGTATTTCTGTGAGCTAATCAACCTTGAAGTCTACTGCTGCTTAGCTATTAGTTAGCATACTAGCTAATGCTATGCTAGCGGTTTGATGTTCGGACTGTGGGAGACCCGCCATTTCCTGTCGTCACTGCCACTTGGATGGAGTTTGGATTTTACCACTGGTGCTACAGAGTTTGGACTTTCTTCTTTGCCTCTGGGACCGAGGTTTGGACTGTCGTTAGCCGCTAGCGTACGGACGGAGACAGATGAACTGTTTCCCTGGGGTGAGTAATTTACGTTAACCCAAAATAGGTCGTGTCTAGAGGATAACCCTAGATTAGCAAAAACCGGCGATAACGGGCAAAAACTCGCAAAACTCATTTCCCGACCACCTAACCCATAGACATTAAATTGGAAATTGAATTACCTAACCCGAACCATACCATTCGAGGTTAATGCCCTGCCTAACATTTAAATTAACAATTTAATTTATATGGCCTAACCATACCAATCTCGCGAGACTTTGGCAAATCTAGGATTTACCACACAACACATTACACTCAAACTACATTCAGGTCTGTTTAATTAAATTGCTTTTGATGTTGTTGATTCGTGAAACTATTCTATTTAGAGTTTATACAAGTAATAGCAGTTGTATATTTCATATCAGGTTAAAGACTGATCTATTTGTGCTACAAATGTGTCCTAAGTTTACAATAAGTCAGGTTTAAAGGGTACCTGAGCAGGAATGGAAATTAACTGTTTTGTCCACCTGCCACTATGGCTGGTGGATTCCAAAATCTCCCAGCCACTCAATAGATTAGCATTGTTTTTTTGGCTGGTGGCTGGTGCTAATTTCCAACCCTGGGTACCTGCCTGTTATTTTCTTTTCATTATCTTGGTTTGTTTGGTTGGCAGCTCGTTTTGTTTTAGTTTCTTTAAACTGTGGTGAATAAATACTTTTATCTGATGTCCCTATTTTGTTGATTTAATAAATGGAGACGATGTAAAGCCGAGGGTTAAAGGTACACTACTTCAGGTACAGATTATGATTCTGTCCACAAGATGACAAGTAAACAACTTTTGAAATGTTTGTTTTCTGAATGGAGTTCGGATCTGTCAGTATTTTCCCACACAGATTTTTTTTTTTCACTCAAATACCATCATGGTCAAATGGCAAGACGCTATGAAGGCACTGAGTCCATTGTATTCTCCGTATGACTGTCACGGACTATCAAAGCCCTCATGCCTTTGCAAAGCAGGATCGCCGTCACTGACACAATCCCCATTCAGCCGTGGTTACAGAAGAGGTTTTGGTGCTTGGAAACCAAAACACAGACATGAAAATCCTTCCAGCTCTTCATGAGATAGTGTTGCGGGTAAAGACAGTTGAAAGGATTACAGCCTCCGGTCTGAGATCGTTTTAACGGCTTCAGTCTGAGGGGGAAAGAAAGTCTGGAGATAAACAACATGACAAACCATAAGAGTGGTAGAATAAAACCCAGAGCAGGTGAGGGATTATCAGGCTTCAGTTTCAGTCTCGTGACTTTCATCCTTCAATCAACAGACGCGGAGCAGAGTTTCAGTGCTGATCCTCACAGCCAAAAATGGAAGAGACCTAAATGCTATAATGTCTGAATGCAACTCAGCAATAATCCATTTTATTACGGATTGCGATAAAAAAAGCACTCTCAATAAGTTAATCGTGGTGAATTTCCATTATCGTGAATATCGTATATATAATATATACTGCAGTTTACTACAGTGTACTATCTGTGATGTTGTACAAATATTTGGTTCTTAAAAAAAGTTATAATTTTAGAGAAAAAAAGTCTTTGTTTCTTTAAAAAAAAGTCTTAATGTTTCTTTAAAAAAGTTGTAATGTTTCTGAAAAAAAATTGTAATATTTTGAGAAAAAAGTAATAATTTTATGAGGAAAAAAGTCGTAATATTTAGAGAAAAAAAGTCTTAATGTTATGAGAAGAAGTCGTAATTTTCGAGAAAACAGTCATGTTTTAAGAAAAAAGTCAGAATGTTTAAAAAAAAAAACATGTTTATTTCTGCTGTAAAGTTGGGGATTTTTAACATTGTGGTCTATGGGGATTGACTCTTTAGGAGCCTCAAATGAACTGCAGTTCAGCCCCGGAGCTGCTGATTGACAAATATATAATTTTCAGAATGTGGTATCTACATATTTATATCTATGGCCCGGGGCGAATTCATGGAGTAAAATGACACACGGAAAGCAGTGCTGCGATACTACGCAAAATAACTTAACAAATTGCTGTGTTATTCATACAGCATGGTTTATGAGCAAATACCTGCAAACATTCCCATCAGCCTCAACTATATGCTAAATGTTAGCACGCTAACACGCTAAGCTAAGAACATGGTAAACATGATACCTGCTTGACATCAGCATGTAAATGTTGTCTTTGTGAGCATGTTAGCACCTCAAAGCTGTTTGTCTAATAATTGCAGGTCTCCCCTTTTAAATATTCAGACAATATTTTTTAACAAATGTTTGGCCTCCCAAAGACAAAGTGTAACGTCAAACACAGAATTATGATCCCTGACACACGAGGCAGGTTTTTAAATTCTCTCTTTCTTTGATGAATTACTGGATGACTTCATTTTTCCATGAGCAAAAGGTGGAAATATGATGGTAGATTTGTATATTAGAGAATATATTTTATGCCATTCCATTAATCCTGTGCTGACCCTGCATGACCTCCCACTCCCTCAAATTCATCCCAAACTGCAGGAGTCGGGCATTAAGATAAGATAAGATAAGATATTTTGACAGCACGTGACGGTGTGTTTGGACTCTAATACCGTCTCTGGACTCTGTCCCTCTGTGTGTTTAGATCTGCGTCCTGCTCCGGTTTCAGCAGTTTATAGAAGCAGTGCGTATGTATATGGAAGGATTATACTCTCACTGTCGTCATGGAAGAACGACATCTCTGTAAAACCTGGAGAGACATTTACTGTAAAATGTAAATCTATAGATACTGTCTGTTAGAGCTGCGTGCAACCTCACGATACAACACATATCACGATACAGAGGCCGGAGACAGGGTAGGGATGGACAATAATGGATTTTATTGTGGATTGCGATTAAAAACACTCACAATAAGTTGATCGTGGCGAATTTATTATCGGGATAATCGTGAATATCCTCCTGTATTGACTGCAGTTCACTACAGTGTCCTGTCTGTGATGCTATACTAATATTTGTTTCTTTAAAAGAAGTTGCAATGTTTTGAGAAAAAAAGTCACAATGTTTCAAGAAAAAAGTCATATTGTTTTGAGAAAAAAAGTCGGAATGTTTTGGGAAAAAGTTGCAATGTTTTGAGAAAAAAAGTCGTATTATTGCAAGAAAAAAGTCGTAATGTTTAGAGAAAAACAGCTGTTTTAAAAAAATTTTTAACTTAAAACACTTAAACTTCAGGCCCACGGAGATCTTAAAAATAAAATAAAATATTGAGTTAATAAATGCAAATATTTATCGCATTTGTTGCTGTATCGATACGCTCATCATCAAGGAGTAGGCCTATGTTATAAATATATTGGCGTATCGCTTGTTTGAGCACAGTACTGTCTGTTGTCCTATAAATGCCAAATGCAATGAAAATAATCTTGAGATTTAATGCAGTCAGATGCACGTGTGCACTGTGTAAAACATGAGTGGGACACGTGAGGATCATACATATTTATACCCAAAATGCATTTGAAGTTATGGAAATGCACCGTTGCTGTAATGAAAACCTCCATTCAGGTCCTGTAGCTGGTTTATCCAATCAAATCAGCCGCCTGTCCGCTCCGCACAAAGGACACAATCTTACATAAACCAACCTTTGGTCTGCGACTGGATTTGACTAATTGGATCGTGACTCACTCAAGCTTTCATAATTCCAAACAGACAGCCGACAAGTTGTCTTATTAACGTCCACTTTGCTTGATGGTCACGTCTTAATTTCAGCTGTCTGAGGTGTTTGGTCCCCGCACCTTTACACATACCAGAAATGAGCAAATAACTTATTTTAAATCAAGAGATGGAACAGAAATCTGTCATTTTAATCAGGACACGTGTTTTAGACGTCTGTCCATGGCGTCATCGTCATCGTCAGGATCCGCAAAAATAAATTAACTTTTTATCTGCTTTCAAGCCACATTTTTACCGTACACTTTTTAGATCTTAGTGGCTTTAAACTCTGTATTTTAACAGGAGAAGGACTTTTTCCATCGGACATATCTGAATATTTAGAGAAAAAGTCTGAACATTTTCACAAAAAAAGTTAGAATATTTAGAGAAAAAGTCTGAATATTTTCACAAAAAAGTTTATTTAGAGAAAAAAACATTTTCACAGCAAAATAATATTTAGAGAAAAGGTTGAAATATTTTCACAAAAAAAATAATATTTAGAAAAAGGAGGTGGCCATATGCAAAAGCGCTGTTGTCTACGTAATCTACAGAGAAATCTGGAAAATGTGTAGGAATGCTGTAAAGTGCATCGCAGCCATGTGTCCTTCCTGCTGTTAGCACGAATCATTCATAAACTTCCAGGAAAAAAAGTGAGAGATTCATCAGCCTCCCTTCATCATCACCTTTTCTTATTAAATTTGGACAAATCACCAGCTTGGCTCATGCTCTTATGACGCAGGATGCTATGCCCTTATAAGGAGAGGCTCTGCAGCTGATCAATCTGGATTGGTGCTAAGTGTTAGCGCTGACTGACGGCTGATGTCTTCTCTACTTCACGTTTGTTAGTGATCTCTGTGAAGGAGGTACAAGACTGATTGGACATCTGGCACGAAGCCTCCAGACTGCCATGCCTCCTCTCTCCTGCGTCTCCTCGCACCCTCTCCATCTCCCTCGCTCCTCCACTTCTCCTCACCCTCTCCATCTCCCCCGCTCCTCCACTTCTCCTCACCCTCTCCATCTCCCTCGCTCCTCCACTTCTCCTCACCCTCTCCATCTCCCTCGCTCCTCCACTTCTCCTCACCCTCTCCATCTCTCTCTCTCTCTCCGAGTGTCTGTTTTGTATAAACGCCGGGTCCAATCTTTTTCTTTTTTTCCGCCCCTGTCTCCTCCTCTAAGAGTGTTTACCCATCTGTGATATTTTATGTCCAGTGTCCAGTGTAAATCATAAATCCCTCCCTGCAGGATTGACTTTCTGGATTTTGTCCACTGACCTCACATTAGATTTTACCACTGAATTATTTCAAATTATATGTAGTGGAAATATGTGACCCTCTAACCTGAATTTACAGCAGCTCATACACAGATACTCCCTAAAGATCTTTTTTTGATAAGTCAGTTCCAAAGAATAAATATCCGTGTTAATGTTTTTCCCTGATGTGGGTTATATGTAGGGATGAGACAATTATTGATTTCATCGTGGATCGAGATAAAAAACACAATAAGTTGATGATTGTGGTGAATTTGCATTATCGGGATAATCGTGAATATCTTCACAAATTGACTGCAGTTTACTATAGTGTCCTATCTGTGATGTAATACTCATATTTGTTATTGTCATAATGTAAGACAAAAAGTCACATTTTAGGAGGAAAATAAATGGAATTTTTTTGAGAAAAAAAAGAATTTTTTTGAGAAAAAAGTCGCAATGTTTCGAGAAAAAAAATAAAATTTTTATGAGGAAAAAACTTTTAATATTTTTGAGAAAAAGATAATTTTATGAGAAAAAAGTCGTAATGTTGCGGGAAAAAAAATCACAACAAAGCAGAATGTAAGGTAAAGTGATTCCAGTGTGTTTTAGTGCCGTTTTAAACATATTTCGTTGAATTGCAATTATTTTGGCCAGGATAATCGTGACATTAATTTTTCATATTGTCCCATGCGCTGTATATCAGAATTATTAATCCTAAAGTATATTTGGGTCATTTACACAAACATGACTTTAAAAACTTTTCATTCCCAAGGAGGTTTCTGGGTAATGTCTCAGATTTACAGGTTATAGGTTTTTAATGTGATCCATGATAAAATCCATTATTGTCCCGTCCCTCATCTCGTGGTAGTCTTGCAGTCTTTGCAGAATCCGTCTGTGACTAAAACCTCCCGTTGTGTTTAGATGTGTCACACTTTAGTCTTTCAGAGTCTTTTCTTCTCGTGCATGGTCGGCAGAAACTGTCAGTCTGCAGCATAATTCTAGCCTTGACGTCTTTAAACATACTTATTTAGTCGGAGGCAAACGGCACGGCAGGACCTGCAGGTGGAAAAAAGAGAAGATGATCGTTGTTTTGTGCCGGGAAGAGCGTTGATTGTGGAGAGATTAGAGCTGAGCTGTAACAAATGTGTCACTGTCGGAGGAGGGGGTTACCGAGTAAAAAGACAAAAGGTTAAATGTGAGTCACACGGCACATACAGCAGATAAGAGCGGACAGCAACACACAGAGGCATGCACACGGCTCACAGCTAATCAGTGTGTGTGTGTGTGTGTGTGTGTGTGTGTGTGTGTGTGTGTGTGTGTGTGCAGAGAGATAGCTTTTCATGTTACTGACGACAGACACATTCACTGTGCAGAAGAGAGGTGCCCGCGTCTGATGTTATCACACGATTGAATGGGCATTATCAATGGTTATCAGCCCCATATGGGTCAGTAGGGGTCTGCTGGCCCTGCTAGAAGGTCCAGAAGTCTATTATCAGCCCATTCAATGCAGGTCGCATGTTCGTTAGGTTTCACTTTAAGTAAACAACTGTACATTACTACATTACTGTGAGTTCGTGAGGTTCAGATAAAAACATCTGAGTTTCGGTAGGTTTAGGCACAGAAAACATGTTGGTATGTTTAGTAAAAAAACATCTATATTTCCGTGAGTTCTGTTACACTAGAAAATAAGTGGTTTGTATGACATGTTGTCCGAATTAACAGTGTTCATACGTGTTCTGAACAGCTGCACTGGAAGGCGGGGTAAAAAGCTGTCCATCACAGATGTGGTTTGAATATGGGGAGAACAGTATGCACATTTTAATTTTCAGTGTTAAATAAAGAGAGTTGGAGAGAGAAGTTGAAACCCTCCCTCACCTTTTCACAGCTGGCCAGTCGTAGCCTGAAGTGGTGTTGTGTTGTCGGTTTTGGAAAGTTACAGAAATGCCCCCCCCCCCCCCACCATCCGACGTCAGAATAGTGGGGGGGTTAACGACGCACTTGTGACGCAGTACGCCGGCCCCTTAAATCAGCTGCTTATTAAGTGAAATGACTGTGTGTTGAGTAAACACAGTGAGAGAAAGAGGGCTTGTTAGTTCATACAGTTAGCATGTAGCCTTCATATGTACAGACTCTGAGCACACGGCAGCTATATGTCTGGCTCATGTAGGTCTGTAAAAGTGACGTCAGGGGTTCCTGAAGCGTCAGTAGCGACGAGTTGGGAATGAGAACGGGACGTAAAAGGACAAAAATGCATTACATGAAACGTGAAAAGTGTCGTGCTATTTGTGTTTTCCCACGAGATCGCCGTGGCCTTAAACGTACCTTTATACCTCTCTGCTGTCCAAGCGTCCTTCAGCAGTGCTTTCTGCTGAGGTGCAGCAGAATATAGCCAAATATTTGACATTGTTTAGTGTGGATTTGTTTGGCTGACCTCGCTGCGACCTGCAGATCTGAGGGTGGCAGAGCAATGTACAGAAGCAACATGAGAGAAAACTACTGCACTACATGCAAACACCAGACAGATAAAGGCCAAAAACATGTAAATATGGACGAGCGTCTGAGCGGGAAGACAAAGAGAGAAGTTTGTGCCAACATGAGACACATTTGCATGCACAGTACAGAGCGCCATGACTTCCTGTTTGGATGGATGGGCTGCACGATATGAGGAAAATATATAATTGCGAATATTTTGACTAGTATTGCAATTGCAGTGAGTCACAGTATTGGAGGGAATGATGATATTTGCATCATTATTCTCATGTTCATTGAAAAATATATTAAAATGATCATGGTGGGATTTTTTGCAGGGATCTGTACCAAACAAATATTTATTCTGTAGTCTGTAGAATATGATTTGTGGTTGTGGCTAGAAGGTAACCCTAGATTTGGATATTGCACAAGTCCATATTGTGATTTTGATAACCTGGTGATTAATTGTGCAGCCATAGTTCCCGGGGTGATGCAGTAAACAATGCAACACTGAGTGCATCAGAGAAATCTGAGAATGCTTTAATTTCTGCCAGACATGCCAGATGCAGGGCTGACGGTGGCGTCATGCTGCGGGGCCCAGAAACAGACGTGAATGTTGACTCCTCCGTTATTTTTGCCAGATCGATGTGAAAGCTCCGTTTGGATGTGAGATGAACTCCTGGCTGACCCCGAGCTCCCCGAGCGCAGGACAGACGAGCTACAATCAAAACTCCCCAGCAGGTAAACATTCCTGCGCTGTGATTGGCCCGATGTGTGTGTGTGTTGTCTGAGTGTAAGTGTGTGTGTGTAGAGGGAGGGGGGGCATTCATCCAGTCAAGTATGCATGCTGTCAGTCAGAGGGATCCCGGTCCCTCAGGGGCCACAGTTTGATCATATCTAAAGTTTATGTAGGTGAAAGCAGACGCACGATGTTTGTTGGCAGAAACAGCAGCAGCGCTGCAGGTGTTTTACCTGTGGTGCTTCTGATTTTTCCTGTTTCCGCTTTTTGTTGGTTTGCTCTGATGCTGAAATGTGTCTTTTCTTTGTGTTGTGTCTGATTTCATTCCAATCAGATTTTGCTGTTCAATGCAAAGATCATTCTGTGCTGTTCATAATATAGTAAACAAGCCAAGTTAGCCCTCCGAGCTAATGCGTGCTAACTAAGCTAACAACGTGCAACAGACTAAACACAACACGTTACTTTTTTCCCCCCATTAAACTATCAAGCAATGCTTTTCTTAAACTGTCAGATTTTTAACGGTGACAGCGACGGTCCGCTGCTGGCCGGTGATCAGGTCAGTAAACACAATAATTCTATAAATCATCATTTAACTGACGCACACGGTCGTCATGTTTTATCTGTATGTGAGAGGGCGAGTGTGCAGCAGCTCCACAGGTATGCTACAAAAGGTGCGACGGGAGATTATCCATCGCTCTCTTTCAGTATAAAAATAATTAAAATATACTTTACCTGTCGTTAATATACCTGGCCGCCTCAGTGAAGTCTGTGTTCACTCCACAGGTTACTCACTCTCAGAAATAATAAATAAATATATTTTTAAACACATTTTATTAGTGGAAAGATAGTGTGTGGCGTTAAACAAGGTGCAGTTAAATAAATACATTTGAATAACAAATAAAAACGTCTGCTGCTCCACTTGAAGAATCTCCGGCTGATTAACTGAATTTTGGACTTTCAGGGTGCAGCCCTGGTAAATGTATTCAAGGTTTTTTGATTCAAGTTATTAATTCAAAGTAAGTTGGTTTAATTCAAAATCAAGTAGTGAAATTCGCCCTTTTTTCTTCTGGTAATTGTTAAAAATAGGTCATTAAAAATCATCAATAATTATCGATATCGACAGATATGAACGTTTTTATCATGATAATGTTTTCAGCCATATGGCCCGGCCCTCACACTGTAACATCCTTCATATTTATAACGTTGACTTTCTTAATAAAATAGTGTAATAGTCGCTGTTATTGATGTTTTATTTCCCTGGTTTCTCCACAGATTCAGGTGTATCTAAAAACAGAATGGAGCCAAATATTATTATTGATACCTGCTTTTTCTGCCGTGACATTTTTGTCCAATTATAATGGATACTGCAGAAAGTACTGCAAATATTAATTAACCGATCAAAATATTAAACAATAAATAGCTACATTGAAAAACAAAACTGGTCATTAATATAAGTGCCACTCATGAAACCTTTTTTAAATTCAGTATAATTAACTTTAAATACTGATAGTGGTCATAACCCTGACTAATACAATATCCAATTTATCGTGGAAAACACACACTGAATATCTTTTACTACAGTGTCCTATCTGTGATGCTATACTAATATTTGTTTATTAAAAAAAGTCGTAATGTTTAGAGAAAAAAGTCGTAATGTTTTTAGAAAAAAAGTCATAATGTTTTGAGAAAAAAGTCGTAATGTTTTGAGAAATAAGTCGTAATGTTTTGAGAAAAAAGTCGTAATGTTTTGAGATAAAAGTCGTAATGTTTTGAGAAAAAAATCGTAATGTTTTGAGAAAAAAGTCGTAATGTTTCGAGATAAAAGTCGTAACGTTTTGAGATAAAAGTCATAATGTTTTGAGATAAAAGTCGTAATGTTTTGAGAAAAAAGTCGTCATGTTTTGAGATAAAAGTCGTAATGTTTTGAGAGAAAAGTCGTAATGTTTTGAGAAAAAAGTAGTAATGTTTTGAGATAAAAGTCGTAATGTTTTGAGAAAAAAGTCGTCATGTTTTGAGATAAAAGTCGTAATGTTTTGAGAGAAAAGTCGTAATGTTTTGAGAAAAAAGTAGTAATGTTTTGAGATAAAAGTCGTAATGTTTTGAGAAAAAAGTCGTCATGTTTTGAGATAAAAGTCGTAATGTTTTGA
>JAOVVB010127148.1:0-12365 GCA_028570985.1 Heterobranchus longifilis | reverse complement strand
TCCAGAAAGCCCATGTGGAAGTGGAAGAGGGGCTGATTTGGACAGAGACACCCCCCCCGCCACACACCACCACCACCACCACCACCACCCGGAGCTGCTCCAAACATGGCTGCTCACATCAAAGGCAGCCTTGTATCTCAGAGGAGCTGCTAAGGACTTTACAGCAGCTCGCCTCAGGCCTGAGCACGGGGGCTCGCACCTCCTCAGACAGCAGTGATGGATACCCGCGGGTGGGACCTGAGGAGCCGGGACAGACGGCCCGACACAGTCTGCAGTGTCATCGTTACAGACTGGATGCACCAGACGGTGCCGGGCAGCTCGTGTCCCATTCCACTCAACAAATCTAGTAAGTTGTTGGTTTGCTGCCTACACCGGCTCGATTAAAAATGTCTGTATTTTGAATAATTTATTTCATAAATAGATAATACAAGCTCATTATAAGGGTGCATCAATATTCTAGTGATAAGCTGAGAGAGGAGTGAGGTGGGGTTTTTTCCATTTTTTTTTTTTTTTTTTTACTAGAGTTTTGGGTTTCACCCAGCAGTGATTTTCTTGCTTATTTTCAACACCTAACAAGGTGGTGCCTTGCAGGGCTTCTACATGGTAAATAAAAGAATACAATTTGGAACAAATGTCTGTAGGGTGATCTGTAAACATCCTAAAATAAGGGTGACAAAAGAGGGAAAAAAAAGGCAAAAAGCTTATCTACACAGTGTGAAAATTGTCAGACAATGTTTCACAATGTTTTTACTCAGAGCTTACTGTAAATTAATCTTAAAGTTTCCATAAAGGTCCCATATTATGCTCGTTTTCAGGTTCATACTTGCATTTTGGGTTTCTACTAGAATATGTTTACATGCTTTAATGTTCAAAAAACACAAAATGCTCCATTTTAGCGTGGATCTTCCTCATTGCACTCTCTGCGTCTCTGCACCATCGCTGCAGCCGGGGAATGACTGTAACATCACTGTAGCAGCACTTTCTACCAATATATAGCATGGTTGTGACATCACAACTTCACATAATTCCTGACGGCTCGTTTGATGGCAACGTTTCTGAATACGGGCTCCTTGGATTGAGCGTTTCATATTATTTATATATCACTTTGACATGCTTTATAATAAAAAATAATAATTTAAAAAAATACATGGCAATCTCAATTTTACAATATGGGACCTTTAAAGAAAGTGCATTAATATTTTGAGAAACGATTATTTCCAAAATTTCCACACAGCCTTCGATAAACAAGAATGGTTTAGATGTATTCATTTTGACACATATTAAAATCTCTTTTCACAGAAGTGAAGTGTCCCCCTCAGTATGGTTCATTTCTATATTTGGACTTTACCAAGACCAAGAAGTATTTGCAGATGAGTTTAATTCCACAATAAGGTCTCTACCACTTGGAGAGTGATGCTTACCTTTGAAAATGACTGTTGGCGTGAAAGAGAAATAAATTATGTTTTACAATTTAAGTCTGGAACCTTACACAAAACAACTCTGTGTGCCCGATGAGCATTTTTGTGGTTGGAATGGTTTTTTTTTTGTTTCCAATACAATGGCTGGAAAGCATTCATTCATTTATGCATTCATTCATTGTCTCACCTTAATAATCAGAGTCATAAGTATCCCAGTATACACTGTGCAAAAGTCAGAGAAACAGCCTGACTATTGCCAGTATATCAAATGCTTATTTCAAAGTCAATTTATTAAATCCAAAGAAAAGGAAATTGAGGGCACTTCTGCTTGCCTTTGATGAGTGAAAGCATTTACGGAAGGTGCTCTTTGGTTTATGAACGACACTAAGTGAAAATTGAAGGAGGCACCCTTCAAGTACAATTTTCAAAAGCTTTTAAGTCATGGCTAGTTTAAGAGAACATATTAAAAAAGCAGTGCTTGTGGCCTTCATCAGCAAATAGCACATCAAGTCAATTTAGTACAATTTAAAGCCAGCATGGGGCTAGAGAGAAAATGCAATAATTATTTCAAAGGAAATTCAAGGGCAGAATGGTACACATTGCCAAAACTAGTTTACTAGTCATATTTAATCAGCAAAAAGGCAAAGTGATTACCAGTTGCAAAACAAAATGGTGTTTTGTGGTTGTGCATCATTCTTCCAAGATAGACGTATGATAGATATCATGATGGATTGAACCAACCTGTAAACGGCCCTCTTGTCAGACTCAAGCTGGGCCTGGGGGTCAAGGGTCACACTGACAGAGGTATTTCCTGCTGCAGAGGCTGCTGGGATGTGGACCTGTGGGGTCTTGGTGTTCTGCTGAGTGGTGCCCGTCATCTGGGGACACATAAAACAATAACACATTTACTTTACAATCAGGTTGGTTCTTTAGCTTAAGCATGGGAAATGGATACTTTGGTTCCCAGCTGGTAATAAACAAAGACTGAGAGTCTACAGCCAAGCTCTGTGAGACTGTACTTCGTTAGTCGGAGCTCGGAGCTCCCCGCTCATCAGCAAAAGTTCGCCGGATAACACAAAGCGTGCCGGTTCGTCATCCGGCGAACTTTTCCATCAGCATGTACTGCCTGCGCTGCAGTGATACAGAGCTGCAGTTTCCTTTAACATATACCATCTTAGTTTGGCATGCTAGCATGCTAACATCTGCTACTTAGCACTAAACACAAAGTGTGTGTGTAATGTCTTTTTTCATGTAGCCTATTCATGAATGGCAACAAATCGCACACAAATTAACCTATAATTTACAATGCAAATATACTACAACTATGATACAAAACAAGGGATTGTATCATCTAGTCCTAAATACAATTTGAATACGCTTTAGCATAGGCTTATTTCTGCTGCTGTTTGTGTGGTTGCTAACATAAAACCAAACCATTCAGTCACTCAAACTACTGTCAATCAGGCCAAATGTGAAAAAAAAATCACATGACCAAAATAACAAGTTTATCAACGATGTAAAATCCGAGACCTCGTCTACTTCTCGTAATGAGCAAACAGCTGCTTGTGAGGTCTAAGTAATTTTTTAATCACTTTTCAAAAGCAATAAGGTGCAACATGCATCTGACGCCGACAGACTGCAAATGAGGACGTAGCTGGAATGAATCATTGTTGCCTGACAGGTCAGCAGCCTTGTAATGAAGCTGTTAAGCAAAATGAATGAGATAGGATAGATTCAGTAATTGAACAAGGCATGCTCAGGTCATATATAGATTCCTGTTAAATGATAAATATTCAATTTAGCAAGTTAACAATGTGTTCACAAGTGGCCATACGGCTGCATGATACATAGTGTTTTACTTTGCTCTGGAGAGCCACAGTACCAATGGTGGTTCAACAAGGAATCATTAGAGAATCTGTTGTTTTGGTGTTATTTGTGGCCAGAGAAGTGAGGTGCTTTACGAACACGATCTGTTGTCTTCTTCATCCCTTTCCACCCCACTTTCGTCTCTCATTCGTTCTCTCTGAGGAGTCTAGCAACCCCCAACCCCCGCATCATTTTTTTTTTTTAGCCAGGGTGGGGTGGGAGGAAGCTTCAAGTCTTAATCCCAGCACCAAATGGGAAATAAATTAGCTTCTTCACACTTAACTAGCTCTCATTTGCATTTGCCGAGCGCGCAGACTGCAGCTCGGGAGCTCTCCCATGGCACTAATCCTCTGGGCGACAGCAGACAGAGGTGGTGTGGACGAGGAGGAGGGTTAGGCGGTCGGATGAACCTGCTCTACCTCGCTGCCATTGGATGGTCTGCAGTACAGACACAGCCTGGGTCCAGCCACGGTTAGGCTACATTAATTACACTGACCCGTCGGTGGCATCACGTGTTGTGTTGAACACCGCAGGCTGGGGCTCGACCTCTTATTCTTACACTTTGACATACAGTATGTATCACTCATGTCTTAATTATAAAATGCAAGTCAGCCTCATGAAAAATCATTTTAATATTCCGACAGAGACTTTCGTTTGGGATCTCGGAGACCCCAGCTGTAGAACATGGTTATATACAATGGATGGTCTTATGCTCTGTATCTGTGACAGGAGTTAACACTAGTTTTTATGGAGCACTACCCCTCCAAAATCCCAAAAGTAGTTTATTTAGATTTCTGTTACTGGAGTTTTATAACAGATTGTTGATAAGAGCTGAAAAAAAAGGGAGTTAAACCTCGCTGGAAGCATTAGTTACGTCACTATGATAAGATGACATACTGTATATATATATATATATATATATATATATTGTTATTAATATTAATATTATTACAACACACTGGTGTCAGGAAGTAAAGCATGTCAACAGAACCCAAGGGTTAACTGTAACTTATATCTTGTTTTACTATCACTGTAATATTACTTTAATACTACCATCTTACTGTTAACTGCACATGCAGTTATGTCCCATAAAAACATTCCTATTTGTATAATACACCGATTATCATGTGATAACAGAAGTCATTTACTTAATGGCTTCTTGCACAAAAGAACATTGGTTGCCTGCTCTGAAAATCAAAAGGTATTTTAAACCACCTGAAAACTTGGTTTTAATATTTGAAGTTCTGCATATACTTCTCATCTCTCACTGAACAAGAGAAAGTGGAGGAGTGGGATATAACAAAAAGCGCTTGAATTGTTAAGATGTGTTGAGATTTGTTTATTATGAAATTGGTTGAGACTGTCAAGATAACAAAAAGAACAAAAAGGGAAACTCAAACTACACTTTTTATTTCATTTTTCTAAAATCAAGCGCTTTATATTAAGATGCCCATCTGTCAAAATGCTCTGTTATGTATTTTATTTTAAAATGCAGCCCTTATTTTACTTCAAATGAGAACATGTATTTATTATTAGATTACTTATTATTTAGAATCCCTTCAGTTCAATGTAAAAACTGACAAGAAATATCATTGAAATATTATTGAATGGTACTTTATTTATTTGATTTGACAGTCAGTTGTTGACTTCATACAGACGCTGATGCAACTACTAGGCTTCAATAAACACGGCACTGAATCATAACAAGATAAACATTGTGATGTTCTAGACCTTTGCTTAAAGAAATGTTCTCTAACTGGACCTCTTTTAATTTTAATTCAGTACCCCTGGCCAAAAGCATTAAATAGTCATGACTAAAAAAGCAACAATTTACATAAAAGTTTGGGGAGAAAAACAACCTCAGTAATTATTTATTAAGAGTTAAACACTGAATCCTAATCTGCTTCAACTAGTTAATTGTCATCAAATAATGATTAATTATTTTAGACTGCTAAATTCTGATTGGTGCACGGAAATATATGAAATCACCTGTTTTCAACTGAGCTTCACCCACTTCAAAGTAGTAAAAAAGAGCCCAGATAACACAAATACAAAAATCTATCTAAACAATCAAAACTGAAAATACTAGATTTGTGTAGGACTCAGGAATACAGGTTTTCATGACCTTTAACATTCATTCTTGAGGCACGTTGTTGAGTGTATGAGAAGCTCTCACCTGTTGGCTCTCCTGGTACGATGGTGGAGGAACGCTCTGGGTGGCCATCATTGTCACTGCAGGTGCTGAGGACGCATGTTGCATCATGGGATAGCTTCACATTTAGACTGGGAAAGAAAAAACAGAAAAAAAGGAGAGAAACATAAATCCAGTGCAAGCAGTGATTGTAAATTCTATTACAGCAGCAGCCACCAGGTGCTGCCATGATTAAATAATAGGAGATGGGATTCTCACGCAACATCTCCCTCTTCCCTCTCACACTGATTTTACCCCTTCTCCATTTACTAATTCATTTCTTTGCTCTATCTCCCCTCAGTCTCCCTCTGCATGTATTGCATAGAGCTGACAGTCAGCCGGGATGATGTATTAATGTAGTGATCTAACAATGCTATACCAAGCAGAAAGAAAACAAAGCAACACAGACTCAATCATGGAGCCCTTTACAGAAATACTTTACATACCAGCAGGTTCATAATGACACCGCAAACAAACCCGACTACTTGTTTACCAATTACAGACAGCTATGCTTGTTTACTAATTACAGTACAGCTGGCTTTAAAGCAATGCATGTTGGTGGAGTCACCTTGGTCGTCTATGTGTTGGCTGCTGGTGTTGTTGTTGCGCTGTTTCCAAGCCAATCAAGAGGGCTAATTAGGGCTCTTGTTGCTGGGCTAATTGCTATTGGCCGGGACCCCACAGGGCTGAGGGCTGTACCCTGTGGAACACCGCTGTAACCATCGCTCCCACCCCCACTGAAGGAGCTAATTGGTTCAGGGGTATGTCTCACACACACACACACACACACACACACACATGCATGCACGCACACACACACACACATACACACGCACACGCACACACACACACAGACCCCCTACCATCACCCCAACTTACTATAGGCAAGCACAGCAGGTGCTCCATCCTGAAGCTACATATAACCTATGTGTTTACGCTGCATGAAAATGTCCTGTAAATTAACTATTTGACCTCAGGGGAGAAAATGGTGTTTTGATAAATGTGAGGGTAAACTTCATTAAACCTTGTATTTATCGAACTGGACTGTTTCTAACCATTATAAAAAAAATATTATAAATGTAAGTCCTGATCTCACAAATCGATGTATGCGGACACTACAAAGGTGGCGCTTTAAACACTGATGCGGACTGTCGAATCAACAGTTCTTCAAAGTCCAAATGTTCACTGGTTACCTGGAGCCACTGGACTTATTGGATCAAGGTCACATAGATCCTTGTGTGAAAGGCAGGTAGCAGTCACAATGGACTGGTGCACTTGGGCTGAATGATATTGACGTGGAGAGAAACGCTTGATTATAAGCTGGTGAAATGCAACTGGAACATCTGAGCAACATCTCTGCACCGGTTGCAACATCTGTTCAGAGCTACCGCATCAGGGAATAAATATGTGCAGTAAATCCGCCTGACCACTAAAGCCATTGCAGTATGTGTGGTATGCAGTACGTGTTACAAGAATGCCATGCAGTGATCTTAGAAACACTATAAAAAGAAATATCATACACCGATATCATATAAAATGAAAATATACCATAAAGTACAATGGGCTCTGGCCAAAAACGAACTCGATGACAGCAGTATTACGCAGCACTCGGCACTATAAAACCCCTGTCATATGCTCCTCCTATAGTTTCACACATCTGTGTGTTGAGCCCCGTGCCCTTGGAATAAAATGACTCTCTTTGGGTAGTTTTCAGCTTCCTGCTGCCAAACAGGAAGAGATGCAAACATCCCTCTCTCTTCAGAATCAGGACAATACATGACAGACGTTCCCTGCCACTGAGCTCATCCCCCACTGAGACCCAAACCCTGGCAATCTCTCTGACTTTCCCGTCGGAGACAAGACAACTGGCGGAGACCCTTCTCGATTTGAGTGGCATCCGAAACCACCACCGCTGCCAACATTTTGATGTTAAATGCTGGTTTAGTTTCATTGACAACTTGTAATTTGCAGTTTTAGCTGCAAGTCTGCATGTTTTAGCATGTCATACTGTGCTTGTGTGTGCTGTGTATGCATGTGTGTGCGTGTGTGTGTGTGTGTGCGTGCATGTGTGTGTGTGCATGTATTCCGTGCTGAACTATGTGAGCACAACTGTTTGCACTGTGTGTGTTCACACTTGTTTGTGTGCCATGTGCATGTCTCTGCGAATCATTTTGTGTACTGATTGCGTCTCCTGGTTTCTGTTCTCATTCCAACTGGTATCAGCTGAAAGGCATCTTCTCTGTTATCAGTCCTCATTTTAATTGCAAATGCAGTGAGCGTGTTAGTGATTAAATGGAAAATTGCACATTAATTGATGAGACTGAAGATAAAGCAATTCCAATTACTGCACAGTATTTTAGGCAGCCTCTCAAGTTTCGCCATCCCTCGAAGGAACGGGCCACCAAACATCAAATTTGAGCAGGCAATTGTGCATCCATAAATATACACACACGGAGACATAATATACGCACAAACACATGCCATACAATGGCTGCTGAAGCATGAATGTACATACAAGAGACAAGAACACAGTAAAAACACCAACAAACAAGACATTTAATTTCAACAGTGGGATTAAACACACACACAAAAACTGCCTCATGAAACTAAAAGTACAAAACTCTTCGAAAAAAAGGAGAAAATAAATGTCTGGCAACCTCTCTCTCTCTCTCAGAACTCGCCAAAGGTGTGCGGTAACACAATAAGTCGTAAAATTCATTTTGAGGACAAATGACATGTTTGTTCCTCAACAAAGGCCTTTGAATTATTACAGAGTTCATAATGCATATCAATTGAAAAGTGCCTGTAGTCGCAATCAAAATTCAAAAGCAAGCATAAAATGGAAAATGAGAAGTAGGCATAAAATTATTCCAACAAACATCAAAGGGTTTTGTGAATTTGGATTGGAGGCAGTTGTACTCTTTCATCGGATTCTGTGCAGTAAGAAAAGCTTCTATTCAGCATTCAATTTCCCAACGATTCTCAGGCGTAGAATGGGCCTCTGCTGTATTGATGTAAGGTTAGTCAGTGGCATAGCTGCAGTTTCACCCCGTTTACCACCGGCATTGAAATGAAAATCCATATCTGGTCACATATGATGTGATCACTGCCTCTGGCCTCCACACTTCAACCATGTCTAAAGCTTTTTCTGGTCTGCTTTGGTTTGAAGGTGAATTTATTGTCCAGTGTTGAACTACTATTAACGGGAAATGGAAAGGCTTCCTGCAACAAACCGAGGCAATAAAATAGAAAACTGATTCAAACACGGAAACATTTCTTGCACTCCAGATTGTGACCTGACAAGGGTTTTGCACCAGTTCATTAACAGCAGACTTGTGGTAGATAATCACGTGACCCTCTATCACGGTGACTCATCAACACTTCACTCTCTGCAAAATCACGAAGCAGTGAACGGAGGTGCCAGAGACACACAGGTAGGTTCAATCCTCACGTGTAAAACTGAAAATAACCACGTTGGTGAGTTGTTGTTTGATGCGACTGAGACTGTGATGTTCTGATTTTTATAGCGCTCTTGAACACAGCTCAACTCACTTTCCTATCAAACCGAGGATAGGTGATGATTGAAGTGGAGGGGATGTAGCATGATGAGTGTTTACAACCCGAACATATGCAAAAGCAAGACTACAGCCATGCTAGCAGCTCTGTGAGGCACAGTGGTACTTTGAGCTGCGAGCATCAGCATGCTCATGTTTAGGAGGTGTAATGTTTACCACTGTCGCATCCTAGTTAATCTACAGCTGAGGTTGTTGGTAATGTCATTCGTTTTATTTAGTTAGTTAGTATTTAGTCGTAAACCAAAATACTGAAACAGCCAAATGTTGACCTGATGATGGTGCTAGATGAAAAGTTTAGCACCAAAGTTATTACAATTCATCCTGAAGGTGATATGGATATATTTCCTTATATGTCAATCCCATAGTTGTCAAAACATTTCTCTCAAACCACAAATGGTGGCTCTAAAACACTGGATCACTGAAGTCATTAGGTTCCTCATCTGGGAACAATAAATATTTATATCAGGTTTTGTCTCAATCCGGTTAATAGTTGTTGAGATATTCAGGCTGGTCTCATTCCCTGTTTGGCTCAATCACGCACAAGACTTTCACCCAGGAGACCGGAGTTCGAGTCCGTGTCTGTCACGTGACTGGGACATGTCTTTAAACCAGAAATAAGAAGTAGGAATTTTAATGCGATTTTATTACAACCCCAGTGTTTTTTCACTAACCATACCAAGTCATTTTTTGTGACAAAGTGTTGTTGTTGTCTAAACCTACCAAATTCTTCCCATTTCACAATGTTAATCGCAACGTTAATAACGTGTCTATCACGTGATCCCCAGTCTATCACCAGGACATGTACTGAAAATGGGACACATGTTTGTATGATATTATACGAACTGCTGTGCAATACTTGAGATATATATAGTCTGGATCAAAGTGGTGGACAGAACAACACTGTCATCCCTCCAGTCACAGAATGTCTATGTGATTGTTTGATGTTGGTTTGGAACATACTTTGTGTTTTAGGTGTTTTATTTCATTTGTTGTACTTTAATTTGATCTATGGCTTTAAAAAAATAAATTAAATAAATAATAATAATAATAATTTTGCTATTTATGTATACATGTATTTACTTCACTTAGTATTGATTACCAACCAATCTCTCTTCTTTGGGCACTCTAAATTCTCCATGCTGTTTTCAACAAACTAGTAAAAGCCTCTCAAAATCACACAAGAGACAGTCAATTTGCTTTTATTACCCACAGAAATGCTGAGAAAAAATAATGAAATTATTTCACAAGGGCAGTCTGCAATTCAGAGAGAAATTAGCCCAATCCCCACGATGCCAATTTCTTGAAAATCAAAACAACAACAGTGCAAAGGCTTGTCTGACTTAACTCGTGATCAATTGGATCCGCTTCTCAGAATCCTGAAGCTTTCCATAAATAATATCTTGCGCATATTCATGAAAACAGAGACAGCGTATCACAGTTTTACACTCAAGGCTAGATTCACTCTCCAAATGAAACCGTGACAGATTGCAGCGCCCATTCTGATACCTGATCTGATATCACATGTACATGCATGAGGGAGAGGACCAGCTGAACAGCCTTCCTGTGGACGTAAGGAGCCGAGGAGCTGTCATTTGCACATTCTCCCATCAAAATCTCATTTAATCTGCCCTGTTTGAGTTTGTTGGTTAAGAGGTTGACCTGCAAATGCAATGAATAACATTTGGAAGTGGGTATGTCACCTTGGTCAGATATTATGCATCTTGATGCCCTGCAAGATAGGAAGATGAATAAATAAATCAGGTGTTTTTGAATATGAGTAGGATCTAATCATCGCCTTATTGTCAGGCCTGATTTACAATGCAAACACCAAGAGGCGAGGCCTTGATGGCGTTGCGTAAAATGGTGGAGGGAAGGGCGGAATGGTAATGAGATTTGGGGCACGGGGAGGAGGGGCCCTGTGTACACATTTGTGGTCGGACTCAACACAGAAATCAGAAAACACACAGATCAGAGCGCAAACACCCCACACACACTCGGGAATGGGCATGCATGCAAACATAGGCATGTATATTAATGCACAAATGCCAACATTAAACACAGAGATAGCAAAGCTTCAACCAGTGTCATGCTGAGGGCAATATCACACAAACCGCCTCTCGCCCTAATGCACAAGCACATATACATCCCTATGCACGCTCAAAGGCGCAAGTGCATACACAGCCGGAGGCGAAGATAGTCTCACCAGTGGTCTTAGGGCTACAAATCCCCCCCAGGCTAAAGCGAGCTCCACACATACTGCAGTCAGGACCCAGTCCACACTCCCAGACCACCTCATTAACCTGAGCCAGCAGCCCTCCCTCCAACACCCTGCTCCTCACCAGCCCACACTTACAAATCATACTTGTATCATTTATTCACATGCTCTTGCTGATTGGACTCATCCCACAAGATAGATAAGGCACGGATTTGCAGCTGGATTTTCAACATTGTTGTGGACATTGTTAACTCCGGGTTCAGACAAAAGTGGTGAAGTGTGGTGGACCGATGTCGGCCGTTGTTCGAAAGGTTTCGCGCCAAGGGTCGAAGGAGAGGAGTCTATGCAGTGTTCTGGGAGTTTCTCAGTGTCACCCTGTTACTAGTCTGGCTTACTTGATAAACACCGCTGGGATAACGCCTGGCATCCGGTGTGCAGGGATGCCTCCCCCTTCGGGTTACAGTTCTCAAAATCCCTTCGCTACACGGGAAACAACAATAATAATCTCCGAGCTAGCAACCTACACGCTGTAAATGGCAAGTTTTGAAGAAGATTTGGATCGTGCAGTAAGGCACTGCTCTGTTCTTTCTATGGCACCGTAGCTGCATCCTGAGCTTAGCACCGCCCAAGACCGTTATGATTGGTTTAACCATTTCAACTCTGCCATAGAAATGGTCCTCCAGTGCCTACATCAGTATTTTTGCTTATTGTGATGTAATTTCGTGGAGTATCGTCAAATGCTTCATATCCCCAAAATCTGTACAACATAAGCTAAAAGGTTATATAAGACAATAACCCATCATAAATTATATAAGAAAAATATTTTTTTAAATGTCATAACCTTCTACTAAATAAACACACAAAACCTATTAATCCAAAATATTTCCGAATATAGAAACATGAACAAAATATGTACATTTTTGTCAAGCGGTTTTGGACCACATGTCATGTATTGTGATGATGTCATCAACAGCACTTTCAAATCAGCCCTCAAAACTCACCTTTTCACCAAGGCATTTCCCCACTAGTTAGTTTAGTTAAGCTTAGTTTAGTTTAGTTTAGGTTGCCTAGATTAGTTTAGATTAGTTTGTTAGCTCAGC
>JAOVVB010127137.1:0-12365 GCA_028570985.1 Heterobranchus longifilis | reverse complement strand
GTAAACAGTTTCATACTGAGTTTATGGTCTCAATCTCTAGTTTCAAGTCTTCTTCAATACAGCATGATGCTCATTTAATAAATTATGGTCACATTAAGAAGAAAGTAGACGATAAAGCGTCATCGTCCCCCCCCCGCTGCCTTCTGGCTCCAAAAAGTCAACATGGCGACGGCAAACCAATGGGTGACATCACTCTTACTCTTTTTTATACAGTCTATGCCCAAAACCTACACAAATACATAGTTCACACAAATAAACCACATTGTTACCTGTGAGCTGGTCAGAGAGCGGGTGTAACTACGAGAACGGGTTTGGGTTTTGGGTGCAGTTCGGCTGTTGGGGTAGGAGTCTGTACACTGCTTACACGAGTACCTGAATTAAAGAAATAATACACATAATCAGCATTACTGATGACTGTAACCAGAGGCACATTAATTTGCAGAAACGTACAATGCCAACATTTATTCTAGCGATTGGGTTGAATATGCCTCGGCAACATTAATTCAGAACCCCTCATCAATCGACAGCAACAAATAGTAAATGCAGCGTCCTCCTAATCAGTAAACAGAATATAAAACTGATCAATATAAGACAATATGTGAACAATAAGTCAAGACAAAGCAGGTTATCAGCAGAGCAGCACTGTGTGCACAGTGGCAACAGGAGATCTTTTCAGTTAAAATCCTGCAAACATCACAAGCAAATTCGTATCATTTTTGTGTAAGTTGTTTCCTGAATTGTCTTCCACTTTTTAGGTGGTTGAAAATATTGGGTCTTTTTCAGTGTATGATTACCTACATGGAGTAACAGATCTGTGAGAGAGAGGAATAAAATGTCCCCTGAGCTGCATGTGTGATGTGAGGTGCTGTCCATGGTGCTGATCATGAAACTGTCACGATATCGCTGTTTTAGTGACTTTGTTTTGCTCTAATAACTGACTAGGCCTTGGACTGTTTGTTTATAAATAGTAAGGTTTAATAGTGGGGTGTGACTACATGAATTTAGCATACTTGGCCATTCTGATGAATAATAGGCTGCACTATCAGGCCACAATTAATTCATATCGACTGAACCAAATTTTAAGTGTCATCATTAAAATAGAAATAAATAAATGAATAAATAAATGAATTAATAAATAAATAAATAAACAAACATAATTTCATAGTCTTTTAACATATAAACATGAATCCATTGTATTTAAAAAATAAATAAAAAATAAATAAGGTGCAGAATTCTAAAATGCAAGCCCTCCCTTGGCAAATCATCCTTCTCTTTTATGACCATAAAACAATGGAACAATCTCTCAACAGAACTAATAACATCGACAAATTTTCAAACATTCTCCCATCTGAGAAAACATGAGTCACTCACACAGCAAACTTTCATATATTTGTGTGTATTTGTGTGTAGTTTGTGCCCTTTTAAATCTTTGTAAATCTTTCTTACGATTTTATTATTCTACCTACCTGCCCAGGGACTACAGGTGGAAAATAGCAATTTACTAAAACCTTTTTCAATTTAATAACCCCCCCGCACTAACGTCACGCAATGAAAAGCTCATTTATAACTGATAACATGAACCTGCAACAAGCTCAGCTGCTGCTGAATCGGTCAAAACTTTACAGAAAAATAATATTAAACATACAAACATGTAGCCTATGGGCTGATTACCACTTTCTTTATGGTGTTTTATTCAACATGTTTCAGATGTCCATCCGGTCTGTCAGCAGCTGTCAGTGTTTCTGTATATTGTTTTTGCTGTATCATAAAATTGGAAAAAGAGATGCACAGCCATCACCGCGGTTTAGGACGGAGACACCGGGTGAGAGACTGATTTGATGTATACATAAACACGGTGGGTTCTGTGGTTATTTTACAACAGTCTGATGCTGGTTGTACAAAATGTAACCTTGGATCTGCCGTGCGTAATTGTTATCAAATCATCAGGCGAACGGTGCTGTTTTTGCATTTTTCAAACAGCTGCACCTGTAGATCGGCCATATGACAGCTGGATCGACTCGCGACTCTGATCCATAACGTCTTTTTTTTATAGTATTGTGTAGCAACATTGACTGGCAGGAATATAGGATTCATTTAAATTATTTTGTCAGACCAGAACAGGGATAAACCCCCCCCCCGGGGATAACAACTGCATGACCACAGGGGGGGACTGCATATGCAGGACACCTAGGGTGCCAGAACCAGAGAGAAAAATGAAAATAAATAAATAAAGATATTAACTTTTTTTTAAATGATGGGTGCCACCTGGTCCGATATTTTTCATGTTTTAAGAAAAAAATGTTTTTTGGTGTAGCCTGTGGGGTGCACCTATACGGCGCCCCCCCATCCACTAAGCAACGGCACAGCACTTTGAACTATCAGCAGCAGCAGCAGCCGGTGTGTCTAGATGGTAACCAAAGACTTGCAAAAGTCTTGTGAGATGGTTAAGATTAGGATAGGTCATTGGAAATGAGTTTTGGAAGTTTTTTTTCGCAAATCTAGGGTTACCATCACAACCATGCCACACCCAGAGGGGGAAGAAAAAGATTGGTGTCAAGGGGAGGTTCCGAATAGATTTTGCCGATGGCTCCATAAATGCTAGGGCCGGCCCTGAGGGGGGAGGGGTATCAAAAGCAAATCGCACCCAGCCAGTACATAACATGTTTTATATAAGGTTCATGTTCTTTGTACATTGTCCCTGTTCAAATAAAGTATCACAACATAACAGCACCATGCAAAATGTCCTTCCATGACAAACAGTTATCTAACTACAGCTAACTTTACATAATAAAGGGCAGAAAGTGGCAGACAGTGGGTATGCACATTGCTTTGTGCAGCGCAGCATGAATAGCTAAAGGGTCTTTCAACATGAATATAAACAATCTCATTTGTGACATTTGACCTTTGATCCATGCTGATAGATCGTCTAAAGGCATCCCTCTGAGCGATCAGGGTGGACTTTGGCGAGGCTTTTGGGCTGGTGTCTGAGTCAGCGCTGTCATCGTCGCCCATGGCCTTGATGTAGCTGCCGCTCCGCATGCGGCGGCATGGAATCTCCCCTCCGCTGTCCATTGCACCGCCGCTGCCATATCCACCTCCCCAGTCTTCTGAGGGGACCTGAGACACAATCATATCAAAATCATACAAGCATTCACAAAGTCACAGATAAGTATACAAAAAGACAGAGGAGGAGTAGAGTATATTCATGGTAAAACCAACGTGATCTCAAGCGCATAAATAGCACGCCACTTTTTGCGTGTTTCGTGTGTCATGTCAATGCATTTTAAGCTTTTCGCGTGTCATTTAAAGCTCAGGTAGGCAGACTATTTTTGGTGTCATTGGGCCAAAATTCCATAATAACCATTCAGCATATTGTAATTCAGGAGGTCTGAGAGAAAACTAGACTTCTGCACCTGGACTTGGCTCTGTTTCAGGCTTTAGAAAATCTAGGATGTGACGGACAGACTTTGGTCCAATCACAGGTCATTTCAGAGAGAGAGCGTTTCTATTGGCTGTTCGACAAGCGCAGATGCGTGTGACTTTGGTAAAAGAAGCCAAAGGGGCTACGGCTAATTCAAGGCTAAAGTATTAGATAAGACTTTATTGTCTTCCATACAGTGCAGTACAGCACATAGAGGGAGGAGAGCTACTCTGCTGGGGTTAGTCTTTAGCCTAGTCGTCTGGACTGCCGTGTCTCCTCTCACACCGCCTCCAGAGTCACCTTTTTTCGGATAGCAGCATTAGCGTGCTACGAGGCCGAAGCCACGGCAGCTCCTACTGCGGCCATCTGAACGAGAAGACAGCGGCTCGGTGTGAGAGGAAACATACAGATGAGCTGGTATTAATGCTAGGCTTATCAACATTAAAATCAATATTTACCACTGTGTTTATCAGACCTGGAGTGGACGCTGGCTGCATCACAGTGCACCACTCTGTGAGGCTAGTTAGCAGAATAAACCATTACCCACATTTTCTCTCCACCTCTGAAACACTTCACTGATAGTGACCTTATTGTCAGAGTCGAAAAGAGAGACAAATGCAATAAAACAACACAAACAATGAAACAAGTGTCAATATCTGCAAAGAGTCTCAGAGACGGAGATAAAATGCTGCTAATAGTTTAGCCTTCTGCTAACCAACAACAGCTGTGGCTAATTCAAGTTCATGTTGATGAATCACAGTCTGTCATCTCAAAGAGCTTTACAGGTCCAAAAGTTTGCAAAGAAAACAGGACAGTAATCCTCATTGATCTGCTGCTGTATAGTTACAGCATTACATTTTGTATTTACTTTTGCATTTTGTATCTCCAGCAAAGTAGTCACCAATGCATCCTAAAGACACCTTTAATTTTACTTATTGTTTTAACCCTGCTACTGGACATTTAAGGCTATATATCAATATATGTTTCTAAAGCCAATAACATGTCATGTGCACTGACTGGTACCTACAGTAACAGCGTGTTGTGCTAACACAGGAGCAAGGCTGTGCCTCTCTGTATGAGATGAAGACTTACGTGGAACCCAATGAGATTGAGCCCTCACTGGTGTGTATTGACCACTATACTCTGTCAGCTGTTATCTTGTGCAGTTTCCTTTGATAAAGACATTCATGATTGTGTGTGTTTGTCTCCTTTAGCCTCAAAGTACAGTCCGGGCTGTTTACAGCTACCAGGCTGAGAGGCCGGACGAGCTCAGCTTCAGTAAAGGAGCTTTGATACACAATGTATCAAAGGAAAGCAATGGATGGTGAGTCCATACATGCATGCACGCATTTGTCCAGAGCTGATGGAAGTAGAGTAGAGATGGAGTGAGCCATCTCGCTTGGATACTGAAATATTTTAATATTATATCAAGAAACAGCATGAAAACGCACAGCGAGGAGGCAGACACTGACCCACAGCCTCCAACCTCTGCAGACCTCCCGCAGCTGTTTGCTTTTATTAAAGTTAATGTTACCAGTTAACATTAGCTAATGTTTGACTGTTTGGTAACGTTTAACAGTTACTGCACGTTAACGAGTCAGCATCCAACGTTTGCAGTGAGTGATCTGACAATAAAGTTAACTGACTCAAAACAACAGCTCAGATCATATTACTCACGTTAACCACTTACTCTTCCTCCTCTATGAGACACATCTTGTCTGAAATGAGATCTCTCCATCACATATCCTTGATGACATGCTGCACGTCTCTGTGACAGGAGCTGCAGAGGAGACGTCTCCTCCCGCAGCTCCGCACCAGGTAGCAGGGCCGTATATCTAACTTTTTGGGGGAATGTTCCATATGCATATAAATGAGACCAAATGCTGCATTTTACAAATAAAAAAATATATTTTAATTTAATTAAGCTGCATTGTTAACATCAAAACAAACATGCAAATGATAAATTACAAACCTGACTGATTTACATCTAGTTTTGAATGTTTATAGATAAAAAGGTTGATGATTAATCATTTGTATGATGGTTTATTTATGTTAAAGGACACTTTGAATGATTTTAACTTATGATAACTTAGAAAAACCAACAACTTCTGATACCTATATTAGCCTAATTTAATTAGTTTAAAGAGAGAAAACAATTACTAAAAGTAATGACTAAAAGTTGACTAAAATGTAATGACTTTTCATCAACTAAAACTGCATTAAAACGTTTTGCACATGCCTAAAACAACCTCAAGCTGATAGCTAAATTGAATAATTGTGCAATTCATTATCCGATTAGTCGACTAATCATTTCAATAATCGATGACTAGTCGACTATCAAAACAGTCGTTAGTTGCAGCCCTAATACTAACATAAAAAAACAAGACAATACTCAATTTCGCAAAAGAAAAAAGAAAAGTCCTATGCAAAGATGTTTTTTTTCTCTTTTTTTGTGCACACACTGCTGGTACAGAAAAGTCGATACTACTGAATGTGGATATCATATTGTTTACACATGTGGTATTGAAAAAGTATCAAGTATTAATACTTTTGACAACTGTACTGGTACAATGCATGTTCATCTGCATATAGAGCTCCGGGCGTCACGTGACTCATTTTGTTGACGCCGCCATGTTGGCAGGAAAGCCGTGAGCAAAAATAAACTGAGCCAGCGTCGATTTCAAACCGCCACAGTTCACCGCACAGTTTAATTGCAAGAACGCTGAACGACAGCGTTCTAGCTATATTACGTTCCTGCAGTAACCAGACATCAACTTTTCCTCGTCCTACTCTGGAGAGTCTTTGAAACAAAAGCCCGGACGGTAGGGGTGTGTGATGTGACGACATTAGATCGTGGGCGATTACAATGTCTCCACGATCTGCCTTTACAGAGAGATCGTCGTTATCGTGCTTCAGTGCACATTCTATGAGTTGCAGTTCTATGGTGCCGCAGTTGAATGATTAGTGCTGCTGTTGTACTGCAATCTCCCCAAATCAATTCGCTATCTCTACTTTAAGTAGCCAGACATTGCCACTGTTTAGCAGTCTGTTTTTGGTTTTTGGTCTTTCAAAAGTGCAGTTGGCAGAAAGAAGGCTGCCAGATGATCTCGCTACGGAGCTTCTCCACACGGAGCCTCTCCACCATAGATGCACGGAGTGAAGGACACGGAGGTGAAGTAATACTGTCGGTAGCCTACATGTTACTAACCCCTGAACGACACGCTAACGGATTCTGTATTTTTTGTGTTTTTAGCGTCTCGAGAATATTCAATTAAAACAGATCAGTGATGTTGTTCTGCCCTCATTAATCTCTGTGAAGTTTGCTGTGGTGACCTAAAGTAACCCTGTGCGTCCGTCAGACTCAACACACCTGTCATAAACATTCAAACCAGCTGTAAAAGTGACATCATTTCTTCTTAAATAACTGCTGTGCGGTGGAACTAGTTCAGGCAGATGTTAAGAGTTTTTCATGTGTAGAAGAGGGGAAATACGTGGGTGCAGATGAACCAAATCTGGATTTGTGATGAATATTCAGCTTTGGAATGTATAAACTTACACAACTTACAACTTACAATAAAAACAATGTTAGTGCACAGGACCACCAAGTAGCATCTCTTTGTTTTTGGTCCTTTTGTAGATCTGCACACTCTGCACTTTAATCGGCCTTGTGAGGCCGATTATCTCAAAATGTCATTAATCGGCCCGATTAATCGGTCTATCCGTAATTACGGGGTTGCGTGACGTCTACTCCCGGAGCTCTATACTTGGCTAGCATGGCAAATTGCAAGCACACACAAAGAAGAAACAGGACTGTTCACATTGTCCTTCTCCTTCTACTCACTACAGGTGGAAAGGTGACCACGGTGGAAAGCTGCAGCAGTTATTCCCATCTAACTATGTAGAGGAAATGTCCAACAACACCAACCCTGAGACCAAAGGAGAGGTGAAGATTAGAGTTACATGGCGGTCAGTCAGCATCGTGATGGACTGAAAATAATCTGTGTGTTTGTGATGTGCATTAAAACAGGACATGGAAGACAACCCACTAGGTGAACTATGTAAGGGTGTTGTGGACATCTCCAAGTGCAACATCCAAAACTGTGAGTTCAAGTGTGTGTGCTGCATCCTTTCACTGTGGCTGAGTGCAAAAAGGTTTTCACTATCCTCACTATACTATGTAAACCACACATTAGCGAGGCTTGAAAACTAAAAAAAAAAGCAAAAAAACTGGGCAAACAAACTAATAATACTGCAGCTGGGTGTCAATTAAACTAAAATCATATACATCTGACCAGTTTACATTAAAACAAGTCTAAAGCCCTGTAATTTTCATAAGTGGTTCCCAACCTTTTTCCTTAAGGGACCCATTTTCTATAGTTGAGTAAACTGACAAAGTGACATATTTTATGGATATTTCATATTATATTTAAAGCATATCAATAACAGAGAACAACTGACAAACTGTACAACTAACCTAAATAGTGAACTGCAGGAAATTTGTATAAAAAGATTAATTTTGAGGAGATTATTTCCTGTAAATATTGCATCAGAGATAGTTTGCGTGTAGCATTTTATGCTACACATACTGGATTAATATGTAAAAGTCAACTGAATCCCACATTTAGAATGGGATTGGAAATGGCATTGTTTATGAACAAATCTGGGAGTTGTGCCTCCCTCACTGTGCCTCCCTCCTTGTTTCTAGTGAAGAATGGTAAAAATGGGAAGCCCAACGTGTTGACGCTGCAGGACGTGGAGCAGGACAATCTGCAGTTTGACCTGGCAGCCGGCTCTCTGGAGGAGCTGTTTGAATGGTACCAGGTGGCCTGGGACATTACTCAGAGAGAGATGAGCAAGCAGTACAACAGGGAACAAGAGGTTAGCATCCAATTATGACAGAAATACATACGTTTGGAGAAATAAGTAGGGGGGAATGCAAAGGAAAAAAATAAATACATTGAAAAATAAATAAGAAATAAAGGCATGAATAAATAAATGAATTCATGCCTTTTTAAGTCATGAAATAAGTCATTAAAATGCACCAAAATTAACATTACAAATAAATGTAGACATTATTAATTGATAAAATGAAAACATTAATTGATATTTATGTTTTCATTTCCTTTTTTATTTATTTATTTACATTTTATTTATTTATTTTGAAAGGTATTTATTCATTTTTAAATGTTTTTATTTGTTTTTATTCATTATTGCCTTTATTTCTTATTTATTTTGAAAATGTATTTATTTATATTTATTATTTGCCCATTGCATTTTCCCCCTATCTATTTCTCCAAACTTTTTCTGTGTATATTTTAATTTTTTTATTTTATTTCTGCATCTGTCATCCTCTGGTCTCCCATCTGACAGGTGGTCTGGTCTAAACCATGTTGTAACACAAGAATCTATAAAGTCTGGTATTTATAAAATCGTTCAGCTCACTTTGTGGTTGTACATGTTGACACAAGTCTGTGTAACATTAGTTCAGATTCACTCTCAGGACAGTATATGATTGAAACAGACATTATTAGTGTTATTTATTATTATACATACTGTATAACCACAGTGGGGTGTTTTACTGGTGTTCTGTCAGCATCACTGTGCAAACAGGAAGTGGCTGTTTTTCTGTCCAATCTCAGATCAGACAGCAGGAGGAAGTGGAGAAGAAGGCGGAGGTTGCCATGGAGATGTCGGACTTAGTGGTCTACTGTCAGCCACGTAGCAAGGAGAAGGACCGCTTTGGTAAACACATGCAGATGCACAACAGACTTTACCACAGCTGCATTCGAGTGCAAACAGTCTGTACTGGTAAAGTGTTTTACTTTCAAATCAGATATGGTCGACTCAAGAGAAGAAACTTTCTTTGTCATCACATGATTGGGTTTCTATAGTTAGTTTCTATAGCAAAACCATAGGAACGTTGTATGCATCTTATATTGGGCTCTATCTTACACCCGGCGCACAGTGCAGCGAATGTGTCACTGCTAGTTTCAGATCGATACAGTTGTCATTTTCACGCCCGGCGCCCAGAAACATTGACCAACAAAAACCTGGTCTAAAGTCAATGATGCAGTATTGCAATCCTGCTTTTTAAAGGACACATTATTCAGACAGTAAGAACAGTGATGCACAGATTTTGTCCCCTTGTTTCTGAAATCTGATAGGCCACCTCAGGTGCCACCCCGGTAATAGACCGACATTACTGTTGTTAAGAGGCTATAGCGGACTCTGTTATAAAGTGAGAGTGAAGATATTGGTGTCACATGAAACTAGGAATCCATTGGTACCAGTCATGTCATGGTAGCTTGTCGGGGAGGGGGTTAAATAAGCCCCAAAGTTAGACACACCTGTGCATGTCCAGGTATAGAATCTTTACCACCATACAGTATCAAAAGAAAACATCAGAAACGTGTGAATTTCCTGCATTAAGTATTAAAAAGATGAAACAATTGGATGAAACATCAGACTTAAATGTCCGCTGCGGTCGAAGTTGTTATAAACACACAGATACGTAAACTGTCTCTGGTGTTAATCTTCTCATCTACTGTAACTCTTGTCAAGAAAGCGTATTTCTCAAAAGGTTGAAGTATTCCTTTAAACAATAATCTAATACTCAAGGAAATGCTATTACCATTTCCATAGTAAACCAGTGAGAACATAGTGCATATGGCTTCGCAGTGAAGCTATAGGGAGCCTAAGTTTGTAGTTTCAAGACGCGGAAATGAGTTAGCATTTTAGCGCTTCCTGTTCCCTCGTCTCAAAGTCAATGATTTTTTTGAATGTGTTTTTGTTTAGACGTCTGAAATAAGGTCTGTGTTTAACACAAGCTTCAGAGATGAGTAGTCTCATTTCTAGAATTTTCTTTTATAAACAAGCTATTTTTATGCTTTGTTGTGCACTCTGGCACCTTATTCAAAATATGTCTTAATCATTGAAAAATATAAACGTGTACCTCAAGAACGGTTGCTTACTTTCCAGAATAATTATGAATTGTGATATTAGTAGTTGTAAATATAGCATACACTGAAACTGGTATAGATTTTTTTAGGTTTGCCTTTCTTTAGATGGCTAAAATACATTTAGCTGCTGACCCCATCCGCACCAGTACATAGCTTCTGTGTCAGGACTCCTCCTGCTCCTGTCTGCTTCTCCAAACGGGGGCATGCCGACCTCCATCTACTGTAGGTAATACATTTACTATGACTAAGTGTCTCATACAACCCGACTTAAAAAGTTTCAGTCCAGGTTATTGGTCTGAAGCATTATCAGCTCCACCTGTAGCTCTCAAATGGACTGTACTTATATAGCACTTTTCTAGCCTTTGCGCGATTTACACTGCTAGTCATTCGCCCATTCACACCACATTCATATTCACATTCATTCACATGGTACATGCTCATCAGGAGATATAGACATTCACAAGCACTCACACGCCGCTGGCTATGCCTTCAGGAACAATTCTGTTTTCAGTATCTTGCTACTATATATACTTCGACATGTAGACTGCAGGGGCTGGGGATCGAACTACCGACCTTCTGGTTACTGGCCCTGACTGCTCTCTCCTTTGATTCTACAGACGGTTACAACTACAAAGAGATCCGCTCCTTTGTGGAGAACAAGATGCCAGGAAAAAGCCGCACCAAGGAATTCCTGCAGTACAACCGCAAGGCTCTGAGTCGCATCTACCCAAAAGGCCAGCGTGTGGAGTCATCCAACTACGACCCTTACCCTCTTTGGGCCATTGGCAGTCACATGGTTGCTCTCAACTTCCAGACTGCAGGTACAGTAGTTTATCTGGGCCAAGAAAGGACAACTGTAGAGGTACCCTTGTCTATCCATCCATTTCCATGTATGGTCATGGAATTGGTTACACTAGCTCCATGTGACCTCTGTGACTCTGTGATATGTCGCTGCAAAGTGCTGTCCCATTCCTGTTTAAGCCCTCATGAACTCACACACACACAAGCACTACACTTGCACACAGGTGATGTTGATTAAGTCTCTGAGGCTTCAGGGCTTAAGGCCTTAGGGTGCTGCAGATTGAGATTGGGCCAGAGTCTGTGCAGTAGTGATCGGGGGGTGGAGCCGTGGTATCGAAGTCCCGCCCATACACCTGCCTGACCAATGTGTGAGTCAATTACAGCTGCCAATCATGACGTTACACCCCATTTTTATAGCATCAAACAAATAATTAAAGCTAAACTTACCAGAAAAATGAACACTTGAAATGAACATACATCCACGTGATAAGAACTACCTAAAATGACAGAAACCATCTTTGGGGAAAAATGTATTCGATGCGCACTTTTTTGATATGTGATTTTGTAGTTTTGTGTATGTACTAACATGGAGGGGGCGGGGTTTATGACCTATACTGCAGCCAGCCTCCAGGGGGCCATCGAGATGTTTTGGCTTCACTCATGGGGAGCTGTGATGTCATCCACCTTTACTGTATATGCCGTCTTTTGGTATGACACATATGTAGAGCGGAGGTTTATATAATGTGTATGTGTCCACCCAGATAAATACACCCAGCTGAACAGTGCCCTCTTCAGTCTGAATGGACAGACGGGTTACGTGCTGCAGCCGGAGTTCATGCGTTATGATAGCTACGACCCTCAGCAGGAGAAGAAGAAGGTCAAGTACAACATTGCGGTTAGGGTATGTCTGTACACAAACACACACGTATTTAAAAACAACTGGCTAACACGTACATTATCATCATCAGGAGGTTGCTTTAGGACAGTTGGTTCCCAACCTTTTTTCTTCAGGGACCCCTTTTCTATCATTGAGTAAACTGACGACCCTTGAGATATAATTGCTTTTAACTACGCGTATGCGAACGCATCACCATTATTATCATTATTATCATGACACGATGTCAATGCGAACGGGTGGTTAAACAGCATGTATATCTCCAGATTTAGTGACATATTTTATGGAT
>JAOVVB010127103.1:0-12366 GCA_028570985.1 Heterobranchus longifilis | reverse complement strand
CTAAAGCCTCTACACAGGGCCTGTTAGCATTGCTAAAGCCTCTACACAGAGCCTGTTAGCATTGCTAAAGCCTCTATACAGGGCCTGTTAGCATTGCTAAAGTCTCTATTCATCAAGGGAGACTTGACATTGACATTGTATACAACCGGACATCTTTTTGGAGCCAGTGGAGTCGCCCACTGCTGGTCATTAGAAAGAATAACAGTTTAAGGCACTTCCACATTGGCTTTACTTTTCAGGCCTGGAAGCTCCGTCCATCTTTTTATACAGTCTATGGCGTTACGCCGCATCGATAACCATCAAATCACTACCCTGTGGAGTATCATTTCAATGTTCAATCACTCATCCCCAGCTTCCCCCACATTCCACGCTAATCCCTCCACAGCTGAGTTAGCAATACTGTGTTTTCGTCTCAGCAGTGAATCAAATACCTTGTCCAGAGTTTGAGCCAGCAGCCTTTTGGAGAAGTGAGACCTCTCTCATATCACCACTTATCACCCCACAGCGGTCTCACCGGCTCACAGTGTTTCTCTCTACACACCACCGCGGGGAATCTGGTGTGAAAATGAGATGCACTATATCACTGTGTTATCTTCTTCTCCCTACGGTGACAAAGATTAAACAAACTTAGATTTATTTTCTTCAAATGTAAAAGTTGTTTGGGAAAAAGAAAGTCCATTTCCTAACAGTTTCCCTTGTTGCACTCCAAAGGTTAAATCTCTTCTCGCTCTCATCTCTTGCCATAACCCATCCAGCACTGAACAATTCTCATTGCGCCCTCTTCTCCTTTTCCTCACCATCAAAAGAGGGATGGGGAAATGACTCTGTCAGCAGGGGGGTGGGGGCTTGTAGAAAATAGAAAAATAAAAAGCCGGAGTGGCTGGACTGGAAGGAAAGTGGGTTAAGAGGGGCGTGATGGATGAGACTGGGAGCTTTCCTGACTCATGGCCTGCTTTCTCTGGTGACTAATGTGGTCAGTGACATCTCTCTCACTGCCCCTCCACCACCCCCGCCCCATCTCTCCATCCCACCTGGGATGCTGTAGCCGGCCCAGGGCGGAGTACCAAGTCCCATCTTAGACACTTGTGTGGTGCGGAGGTGGGGGCTAAAACAAACCTGTGGGGACACGGCCAGGGTCAACCAAAGCGCGTCTCCCTGTCTTATTTACTGCTAAACCTCTGGGAGGGATGTGTGCGTCGGAACGTAGTCAGATCCTGAGGGAGGACAAGATAAGAGCTGTATATTTATCTCTCTGTTTTTAAAACGTCTATCATAGGCTTTTAATCCATTTCTCCTCCATCTTCCTTTTATATGTGGCCTCGTTTTTGGGGTTGCTTGCGTGTTTGGCTGATCTGTCAGACTGATAGTGGTCTTGTGGTGCAATAGGAGTCTGTGTTCTTTGCCATTAATATAATAGATTTAAAGGCTATAATTGTTGTCTACCATTGCATTCATTTTGTTTTTTTATATTGTAAATCGCAATTAGGGCTGTACCGAATAGTTCGAAGCTTTTTTTTTAACAAAAGGAGACTGTGCTTTTGAGGTTGAAGCTCCGAAACTTTGGAACTCACTCCCATTGGACTTCTATTAAAAAGCAGCTGAAGACCCATTTGTTTAGACTTGCTTTTACTTAGTTTTTAGCTTGATGGCTGCATTTCATGTCTGTTTTTTGCCTTGTATTTTACCTGCTATTTTTGCTTTTTATTTAGAATCACTTTGTGACATCTGCTGTATAAATAAACATATTATTAATAAAGTCCAAAAGTCAACATTTAAAACAAAAAAAGTTTATGTGTAATCATTTCCACAATTCACAACATATTCTGCTTCAATCCATATTTGTTGGCGTTTAGCCTTTCAAATACCACATTTTCACTGCGGTCAAAAAACAGGCATGCACCTGTATTAACGGCAATCTGTCAGCACCATAAATTACATTTACATAACCACAATATATAATTAATTTAATCTGATGAATCATTTTATTCAAATTGATGATTTTAGGGTGATGACTTCATAAATCGCTTCATTCGAAACCTCAATAGAAGCTTCAAATGTAAAAATAAATAAATAAAATAAAACAAAAAAGCCCTAAAGGCAATGTGCAATTATGTTGTATACATTTTTTTTTTTTTTAAGTAAAAAAAATGTTTTTTTAAATAAGTAATTAGTAAGTCATCTCTTCCCGTATGTCTTTCGGTTTAAATTCTTCTTATGATGCAGTCCATTGTGAGGACAATAATCTACACAAATTGATGATAACCTTAACATAGCTACAGATATTGTTACATATTGTCATGGTGAAAGGTCTTCTAATTATTGTCATATATTTTCTTTTTTATCTCTTTCTTTTAGCCGCAGGAAGGATAGCAGACTTTTTTCTTGGAGACAAAAGGTTTTTAGGTTAACAAGCGAGTGACTCACGTGCATATGATGGAGGTCACCTTTGCTGCTGCAGCAGCCTTTAAATACGTATCAGGTGTTGACAGGAATTGATTTTCTGAGGACTGTTGTTGCAGAGTACAATATAGCTTGGTAAAAGTACAGTGGCCTTCAACTGGATGATCTCCTGACTTTTAGGACTGACGTCTTCTGGTCGGTTGGTCAATTGTTTGGTCGCTATGCTCTTGTCGGACCAAATTGTCACTGGTCTCTGTCCATCAAAGCTTTTTTTCTCCCAGCTAAAAATGTCAGGCTGTTCTGAAAATGCCCAGCAAGGAGTGCTAAAGCGCTTTGGAGGGTTGGCAGTGGGTTTTTTCAGCCCGAGGTTGCTATGATACTGAATATCCATGGTAGCGAAAATGTCGGCAGCTGCCCGTTTTCAGAAATCTAGGGTTATCTTCTAGACACGACAGGCACAAGGTAGAGTAACCTACTTGTTTCACAGTTATCATTATTGTGGATAACTAACAACAACGATATGAACCACACAGATGAATGATGACATGCGCTGCGCGCTCCGCTGATGTTAATACACTAATACTGTCAGCACATTACAGTAATGTCGGGTAGATTTAATGAACCTAAAAATTAGGTTATTGTCTACCGGCTGTCAACAGGGCCCCCATATGTATGAAGAAAAATACAGCCCAGCAGTATTAATCTCTCATCTTTTTATGTTGTTGCTCAGCAATTGTAATATTACATGTTGGATGTGACGGTTGGTCTTTGTGGTATTTGTCCCACAACTCCTCCGCTGTGATGAGACAGCTGGAAGTGACAGTGCAGGTGCTGCGTTTTACCCAAAGTGAAGCATTCACAAACTATCTGCGACCAGAAAAAAAGCCAAACGTGCAGCTTTCAGGTCAGAATAGATGATCAGCGTCTCGTCACGCTGCTGCTGATTGTAACAGTGTAAACAGCATGAGGTAAATACACGGCGCTCCCATTGCAAAGCATTAAAAGACATGCAGATCAATCGATTGGTTGAAGAGTAGGTCGAATTTTAGTCGACCAACATTTTCTTTGGTTGACTACAGCCCTACTGACTTTGTGTAATGAAAGATACAAGTACAAAAATATAGGTCAAAACCCATACCCACATCCATATCAGCTGAACACGTCTGGATGTGATTTAATCTGAGCGTGTAAAAATAATCTCATACAAGACTGTAGTGTCTCATTAGCAAGTCCAGTTTCAAGTGGGAAGAGAGGCGTGATACGAGCGTTCATTGTCAACAGCTACTCTCTTTGATGATACATACCAGTTGGCCGGTGAATTGTGCCTTGCAGATGGTCGTCTACAAGTGTACACAGCCACATACAGTGCAACAACAACACACGCGCACACACGAATATAGATGCACCGAGACACACACACTGAAGCCTGCTCATTACTATGATAAGTGTCTGCTCTGCCCCTTGGTTGTTTTCATTTTATTTTCATTTCAAAGAACCAGCAGCTGCCAGCTACAGATCTGAAGTGCGGTCAGATGTGTCAGTGCATATGTGAGTGTGCGTTTGCTGGACTTTGCCTTTGCCCTTTCCAGCTATCAATTTTGAGAAGTGTGTGTGTGTGTGTGCGTGTGACCAGAGACTCTTTGATGGAAGATGATACAGTGCATAACGGTCAGGCTGGCCTTTTGAGTAGCCAGCTTATCTGGTACTATCTGACTCAAACGCATACTCGCAGATACACACACGCACATATATTTCACTCTGGTGAATATTTCAAAAGGACAGGGTTTTGCCTACTCTCTGAACTTGTGTGCCATGCATCTCAAATCTGCTTGGTAGCCACACGCATCCCAATGTGGGACTAAACTGTGACACAAATGCATGAATACTTCATAAACAGTCATGTGAGCTGTGTGCGTGGCACAGCTGTTTGAGTATGTCTAATGGGATGACAGATTTTTTTTTTTATAGTACAGAATGCAGAATTTGTGGAAAATGGCTTCTGCATTTAAATGTTTTAAGTTGTGTGTAAATGGAGATACAGAAACATGGCTTTCCGCAGGATAGGGTTGAGTCTCTTTCCAGCTTTTACTGTCTCAATGGATCAAGTTTGAGTCAGGCAAGGATTTCAAGAGTTAAGCACATGGATAATTATTCTCTTACTCCTTAAAACGGGCCAAGGAGGGCGTACACATATCAGAAACATTAAACACAGGGTTCCTACACATTTTCTATTTCAAAGATTTTTCCAGACTCAAAATTCCAGATTTCTCTGTAGATTTTTTAGACCATATTTGACATCTGAGTACAAATAGTTATGTTTATTATCTGGCCTGTGCTTTCTCATGGTACGTGTCCACAGGGGCGTTTTTGGACATGAGGGATCGCGCCGCTTGGCGTGTCTGTATCCTGACACAGCAACTGTCAATTTCTCTTCCATGACAATTGACCAACAAAGAAATCAGGTGCTTTGCTGCACCTGATTGGAAGAACGCTTTCTCTCGTGGGCTGTCTGCTGGATTTCAAACCAGACAAACATGGCGGCTCGTTTGGAAACTTTCTCTCGTATTACAAAAATAGTTCACCGAGATATGTTTCTGTAAATATTTGAGGCTAGAAATAAGCCATGCAGTTTCTGTCTTAATTTTAGATCGACAACAGTTATTTTAAAAGTTTTCCAGAGTTTCCAGAGGCGGTGAGTGGTGCTAGATGGCCCTGATTTGCATAACATAGCCTAAACCTCAACTTTATGCAAATGAGGAGCGGCCAACGCAACGCTACCAGAATGCATTGCACGGCTGCTTACATAGACAATGAATGGGAAGCATGTAAATAACACCGTGGTAAACATTTTGGCTCCAAACGCCATAAAAAACATTGATTGTATTCAATTTATTTTTAGAAATTATGAATTTTATATTTTAGAAAATAGAATAGTCTGGAAACACAAATATTTTCCCACACTCTTTCCTTTTTTCCATACTTATCCAGACCTGGAAATTACGAAAATCAAATTCCATACTTTTCCATACTGCGTAGGAACCCTGTAAACAGCTTTCAGACTGCTAGATTTTCTTAGCAAGATTTAGAGAAAGCCATGGGAAGCTGTGGTGCCCCATCACGTGGCTGTGGTGCCCCATCACATGTTTCTGCCCCCATCCACAGGTGGGGAACACAGTATGAGCTGAGATCTTGTTGTGTTTGTGTCTGCGTGTGTGTGCGGCCATCTGATATAATCTCACACCTCGGCATGCACTTGGCCTGACCTGAGTGCTGGCAGACGACAGGCATCTCAAAATATGCTTATTCTCTCCCCCACACTCCCTTCCCCCCTCCCTTTACTGTCAGTAGAGCTGCGACGATTAGAAAATTAGAAAAATAATGGCCAAATATTTTGATAATCGATTCATTGTTAAAGTCATTTTTCATGCAAAAATGTTTTTAGCCTCTCAAATATTTCTCTGTTTTATATTACATTAAACTGAATATCTTTGGGTTTTGGACTGACAAAACAAAACATTTAAAGACATCGCCTTGGACTTTAAGAACATTTTTCACTATTTTCTGACATTTTGCAGACCAAATGATTAATCGAGAAAATAACAGGCAGATTAATTGATAATGAAAATAGACTGTCACCCTCACTCACACATACAAATGCAGTCAAACGGGGGTAGCAGTGCATAACTGACTTTATGAGGCACCTTTATGGCTTTGACCCCATGCAACCCTGATATAGATCACAAGCAGAGGTGCAACATTGACCACATTGTCCCTACATGGCTAAATCAACAGAGACAATTAGTTTGTCTCCAGTAATGTTAAAATCCCAGTAGAGCATATTTAAATGCCCAAACATGTATAGGCATAAAAAGAAAAAAAGAGAAGAAAAGATCACATTACAATGACTCTCCTACAGGCTTAATGTGCATTATCGTATAACATCTCATGACCTATCAAGCCCATTAAACAGTTAATGAGATTGACTAAAGTAGGAGAAGGCACGGACCTGTAACCTGTAAGCTTTTAATGCTACCAAGGTGAGAGTATAAAATAAGTCTTACCAGCTGATACTACTCATCGAATCTGTTGCCTCTAACACCAGGCCTGCACGTTGTAACAATAAAGACAAATTCACATGACTGCGCCCAGTTTGAGCCATGCTCCCCTGATCCCCACTGATCATGTGCTATTATTAATTGCATTATTCAGAATATCAATCCATTGGCGCTATCACTGCCCTGTGCGGGAATAGAGCAGTGCAATTAATACAGGGAATCAGATCACTTACCGCTTACAGCAAGGAGCGGCGAAGGCAAGGTGTGGGGTCGGAAGTTGTCAAATAACTGTTTGTTTTTGTCGTATCTGTAAGAAGGTCATCGTTTGGGTTTTATTTTTGCTGTGCTGGACGGTTTCTCCGCTTTTAGTGCTGCTGCTGCTGCTGCTGCTGGTCACACGGCATCCAAGAGACGCGCTGCTGTGGAGAGAGGAGAGGAGGAGAGAGGAGGGGAGAGGAGAGGAGAGAGGGGAGAAGAGGAGGGGAGGGGAGATTAGGCCTGGTTGATTTCAGCGGCATGGCAAACAGCGACAACGTGTGGCCTTGCGAGGGAAGAGTGGATAAATAGCCTACTGTACCTCTCTGTAGATCTGCCCTGCATGTGAGAGATGGAGGGATCAGGATTCGTGTTGGCCCTGAGTTGGTTCACGTCAATTGCACCTGGATGCATGAGTTGAACATCCTGTTAACACAGTTGGCTAATCCACACACAGAGTTTACCTTTAAATCAGGTACGCCACAAAGACAACAGCTGCACGCATGCATTAATCAGGACATAGCCTGATTAACCGCTAGGACCCCCAATTTGCGGTAGCTTGGTGGTTAAACACATTTAATTGGGAATATGCATCGTGTAGCCTAAATATGTTAAAGGCAGCATATTCAAACTTACATTGGCTCTTAAATACATCGTTTGACATTTTTGGAAAACACGCTTTATTTGACTTTAGCATAGCTAACGTTCACTCAGCTAGCGTTAGCTACTGTAAATATGAAGCTAACTCATTAGCACTGGTTAGCTTCGTTAGGCATACATACTGGAAGCCTGCCTCTGTCCACGGGTTAAAACAATATATAATTAGTACAATGAGTTTCAGCTCATTGTTTAGCTGCATGTCCCCCAACTTTACTGTTTTGGTTCAGTCTCAAGACACTGCTCAGCCCCAAACAGCAGACAGACAGTTAGCAACAAAGTTAGCTAAGTTAGTAGTCGAGCAATTAGCAGCTAAAGAGACAGATATTTCCTTCAGGAGTTGGTGAAGACCTAAAACAGAGCTATAAGAGAGTTAATATTGGACTTACATTCGCCAGGGGGCCAGAAACACGACTTCCAGTGAAGGACAATGTTACTCCGTCGGTGCTGGATGTGTAAATAAGCTAACAAGTTCACCATATCAATTTAAAAGAGATGTCATAGTGCTGTTCACAACTTCCGCTGCACCCATGTAGTCATGTAGTGGCCATAAAAGCATTTCAGGTTTACTTATTGACATTATTGTACCTCATTTGTTTAACATGTATCTCGCAATTAATTAAATCACCACAAACCACCTGACACACAATGGGCCCTGAAGGTCTTGTGAAGACTTTGCCCAGAGAAGCCAAAGCATTTAGTGTACACTTGGTGCCAGCTGATAATTAGCACACATTATAGACTAATGGACTTATAAGGTGTGCAATCTGTTCTGTTTATCAGCAGGCCTAAAGCTAGTTTATCCAACATCTTATAGGCTGTCTTATAGCCCATGCCTGCAGGCATAGCATTTACCAATTTTGAAGATTGAGAATCTGATACACAGATCATTTCATATAATTGGGTTAGGAATTGTGGACAGTTCTGCTTGTTGTAGCCTGCTGCAGGAGTGAAAGTGCTGTCTGTTCTAACCCAGATAGCTGCTAAGCAGTCTATGGGTGGATACAGTATTTAGGTCCAGCGCTTTAGGATATGCTATTTTTGTTTTTTCCATTTCTGTATTTTATAGGCTAAACCTCAACTTTCAAAAGTCATCCATCACATTATTGCTCTCAAAGTTACACTATTGTTGCTCAGTGTCTGCACTGCATCACCACACCAGTTTAACTTTGAAGGAAAAAATAAAAGCAGACGCGATGTTTACTGAAAAGTATTCAGAATTTGTATTAAATACGCTGCAACATGCAACAAGACTTTTTTGCAGTTTGATACAGAACGCAGATGCACAAAGGTAGCATGCAGCACCGTCTGCAGATGAAATGAATGTAATGTAGCATCATTTTATGTCTTAGTGACCCTACAGTTCAAATGACCCAGGCCTCGCCCCCCCCCCCGGTCTCACAGTACATATATTCTCTACTGACAGTATTTACTCACTACGGTGTGTTATTACTGTCAGTACTATGTTAGAAGAACGTGGTGCACGAATCCTAATATGAACCCATTAAACATCTGCAGCACAAAAGAGCCTTGCATGTGAAATATGTGCAACTCGTTCACCCATGCGGCAAGCCAATCAAATAGGCATAAATCACAGGCCTTGGATCAATGCCCTGTTTCCCATAGGCGGACCGCTGTGGCACAACACAATCAATTCTTGTTCTCTGCTGCAACAGTAAGGAGGGTCGACTGGAATCAGCCCCCATCAAACATTAATACCAGCACTGAATCCAAATCAGCTCATTGGCATTCTGTACAGAGAGGGGATTCAAGCAGTGGTAGGAGCATCTGTTGCTCTCATCTCAATGTTTGTGTAACAGCCATGAACACATTTAGGTAATATATATGTCATAAAATGCTGATCTGTAGGAGGAATCTTAATGACTGCAGGCATAAATCATAATTCAAAGGATTGATCCGTTCAGAGCTCTGACATACACAGTGGTGGACGAAGTATTCAGATCCTTTACTCAAGTAAAAGAAAAAAAAATTGATTATTTTCATTATCGATTCATTATTATTAATTATTTTCTCGATTCATCGATTAATCGTTTGGTCTGTAAAATGTCAAATATGACTGTCAAAAAGTGAAAAATGTCCATTCTCAGTTTCTTAAAGTCCAAGGTGATGTCTTTAAATGACTTGTTTTGTCCAAAATCAAAAAGATATTCAGTTTAATATGATAGAAAAAAACTAATATATTCAGTTTAATATGATAGAAAACAGAGAGAAGCAGGAAATGTCCATATTTGAGAGTCTGAAAACAGCATTTTCTGACATTTTTGCATGAAAAATTACTTCAAATGAGTAGCAAATTATTTTTCTGTCGATCAACTAATCGATTAGTCGACTAATCACTGCAGCTCTAAAAGTAATTAGTAACTAAAGCTGTCAAATAAATGTAGTGGAGTAAAAAGTACAATACTTTCCTCTGAACTGTAGTGTAGTAGAAGTATAAACTGTCAGGGAAGGAAAATACACAAGTAAATACCACAAATTTGTACTTAAGTACAGTACTTGAGTAAATGTACGTTGTTGCATTCCACCACTGCTTGTGTGCAATTACTCCAATAATACATTGATTTATGTCTTTGGGAGAATCAGTTGAATTGAATTGAAGTTTGAAATAATGTATCTGTATGGGAACATTGTGAACTGATTTGTATTTAATGTTGGGGAATAGGATAAGGGATTGGCCAAAGATCAAACACCTTTAAGTTTGCAGTGGCTGAATTGATAGAGTCAGACGTTACGAGAGCTTGATACGAGCTCATTATTGCGATGTGTGTTTCAGAATATAGAGCTAGCTCATCACCGCGCGTTATTGTTGCACCGCAGCGGCAGGGCCAGCACTGCTCACCCTCGGTGAGTGTTGCTGAGCACGGACAATAACTGCAGTTTATTTGCAGGGCAACTCATTTATCATAAACGACGATGCCCCCAAGGTGCTTGTTCCAACCACAAGGACAATGTGGGCCAAGCTCCAGTCAGCTTCAAGCTCATCCATTCATCCTCATTACAATAAACATGCTGTTTCACCTGTAGCCCCGCCAGAATCACGCCAGCCATCTCAGAACCTCAGCTTTAAATGGTTGTTTCACACAAATTACTAAAGGGCTATTCAGCCATGCAAATGCTTTTATTTTATTTGCCCAATGAATAGAATTTAATTTGTAGTGCTCAAAGCAATGAAAAAAAGTTATTTAATGAATTCAACAGCAACGTGTCCCTGGTACTCTGGGTAATAGGAATGGATAGGATGACCTTTATTAATCCCCAAATAGGAAACTGGTTTGCTACATAGACAAAGACTTGGGCTGCGTCTGAAATCACATACTATGCACTACACACTCAATATGCATACTATCGTTCAACATACTTTTGTGTAAATAAACAGTAGAATGGATCTTTTTGGACTCACTGATCTGTAATTTCCACATGAACCTCCTGGTAACCCGTGTCAACCTCAGCTCTGCTGTTGTCAGCAGATAAATGTTTAAATTACTGGAAAAAAGATGAGCAGCTAATCCAACGGTCACAGGTGATTTTTAATCTGTAGTAATGTAAAGTGTTATTGGCATTACAGAGCTGCCTTTGTCGCTGTCCGTTTGTCTGATGTGAACGTTGATGTCACTACCGCATTGCATTGTGGGATATTCATGCCGCTGTAGCATTCAGTGTTGCATACTGTAATATTTCACCAGAAATAGTATGCACGTCACTTACTATTGGTTTCATACTAAGGTTTCGGACATACTAAAAAATCTCACATCCTGTTTTAGCATACTAAATAGTATGTTAGTATGGATTTTTGGACTCAACCATACACAATATGAAAATAAAATAAAATGTCATACTATTTTTGACCTCGATATTGATATTGCGATGAGATTGTAGCGTTGACTATTGGTGCTTTCACATAATATTAACACAATGAGATTTCAGATAATCATCTAATGTGGATGGAATGACTGAGTGGGTAAAGAAGAGTAAAGAACAATAGAACAGCTATAACAGTCTGGTACCTTATGGATTTTCATTGGGACTTCAGCAGAAAGTACTGATAACACAGTGTCACTGTTTCTGGAAAGAGGTGTTGCTGTTGAATCTTTTAAATGTTTTCACTGTTGTGAGCATCACAATAGAAATTCCTTCCACCTCCACTGTATCGGAGGGTGAAGGGAATTAAGTGGTCAAATAAATCTAAAACTATCCACATGGCGAGATTCCACTATAGGTAACGTTAAAAATGTGCACAACACATGCAACTTGACATGGCTCCATGTTAGTACTAACTCTCACTACTGGGTGGGGTTTGTTTTTATTTGCCACTACTATACACATCAGATAAGGTTAGCATTAGGTTAGCAGTGTTGTGTATCCATGATGTCATGGGAAAGCGTAATGCCATTTTTTGCCGCATTTTGCCGCGTTTTGCGTATCATGTAACGCATTTCAAGCTTTTCACGTGTCATTTTATGCCCCGTTCTCATTCACCATTCATGATGGTGATAAATGATCAACTATGCATCCCCTGTGTGCCAAGCCTTGTGATTTTCCTGCTCCTCTCCCTGCAGCTGTTCTCCTGGAATTTACATTCCTCCGATTTTTCCCCCCACATGATGACATTTGATCCACTATATTTATTAGACATAACCTAGTGTCACTACTGTTTGTGATCATGCTTTTAAAATGATGTTATTATCTACATATTTGTCCGTTGTAAACTGAGGGACACAGATGAGCGTGTGTGCGTGTGCGTGTGCGTGTGCGTGTGCGTGCGTGTGTGCGCTCTCAGATGTCAGACACACACAAACACATAGTCAGTAAACAGCAGAGGGGCAGAATCGCTTGTTGAGAAATGCGCTTCTGATGAAAACAGCCAGGCTACTGCTCACCAGAGAATTTTCTGATCGCGGCGGTTCACAGCGGTTCCATGCCTGATGAAGACCTGACGTTATAGTACATGCCAAACTATGACGCTTCACTATGGTCTCAG
>JAOVVB010127086.1:0-12366 GCA_028570985.1 Heterobranchus longifilis | reverse complement strand
TGACGTCGTCACGTCGCGGTCCTAGGAACCGATAACCGGAACCGAAATGCACGTCTCTTAACGATTCCACGGTTCTTACCTAGGGATGAGTTTTCTTCTTATTTTCAGGAACGTTTAATACAATTCTCTGTCTGTATTTTGTATTTTTTGTATTTAAAAAAAAATTTGTAACAATCATACTTAATAGGCAAATTCTGTGTTTTCTTCTCCCTGATGCTTCATTTTTCTATTTGCTCTTTGATTGTTTTAACTGTATACTTTTCTAATGCAGGACGAGGCTGTTTAGCAGAGAGGAAAGGCTCTGTGATTATAGCTTGTGTTCAGGTCTTCACCATGCCCTTGAGGTATTTAGTTTATATCTTAAATAATAATCAAAAGTTTAAAAATCATTTAATTTACTTTAAAAAAATTGTATGTAAAATTCACAATACGAGATAAGGAGATAAGAGCAAAGAGAGTTTGACCTGCTGATGAAGGAGCTGCAGTGTTTTCAGTTTGATAGACAGTGGACCTGACAGTGAGTGCTGGAGACGATCCGCTGCTGTTTAACTGGTGTTGTGCCGACCGGCCCGTGTGTCCACCGTGTCCATGTTCAGAGAAACTCACACGGAACTCCTTACTATTTGTATTTGTATTGAAGTGTGAAATTCACTTTTCAGTGTGTATTACTTGTCCTCTATTTACATTTTGGATGATGACTTTTGAATGGACGGTGGCTCTGAGTGGTCAAACACTGTCCTCTCTTTTCCTTTTGACAGATGCGAAAAAACTCAGAAATCGAACCTGTTTCAAAAACTTTAATGACGGACAAAAGTTTCGGATTTCGTATGTAAAGGTGATTGACACAATGTGAGGTCATAATTATTTTTAAACCTGCGACAATTTCGGACGAAAAAGAACCCAAAACTGTGCAATGCCTTTACATCCCTTAACCCTGTGAATCTTTGGCCTGGACCCCCAGGTTTGGAACCAGTGGTTTACAGCATTATGTGGTAGTTTAGGTCAGTGGTTTACAGTATATGTAGGCCTCTCTTAAACAGTTGGCTGAAAGTTAAATCATTATAAAGTGTCACGTTATTGAACCCAACCTCTTATGGCAAAGTGAAGTGCTTGACACCAAACCTCAAGTCAATTTACTCCTTCTGGTGTGAACAAAATACTTCTCAGTTTCACACATTTGGATGGATTAAGCTTTTAACACTTGCTGAAATCCAGCACTTATCCTACAAACACTTGTGAAGTGTATGTGACAGTGGATCTATATTAAGTGTGACTGGGCAAGCTCCACAAGACCGGAAAAGGCAGCACATCTGTTCCCTGGCGTGATAACTTTGAACAATACTCACACACTCTGGTTTTCAATGACAAATGGCCAGTAAGCGACTGGTTTCAAATTTTAAAAACGGTTTCCTGCAACAGTCCCAACAGAAGTGCATTTGTTGTAGAGCAGTAAATCAGCATATTACTTAAATCTGAGTGTTGAGAATTCAGCTCTTCACTAACGGCGACTACTCATTAGTTCAAAGTCATGTAAACTGATATTCCGAGCTCACTTCCCATGTTGAAAGCAGTTTTAATGTACCACAACAATCGGGGGCAGCTTTGTATGTTTGTCACTCACATTCCTGCATATTTTATCACACGCTCTGAGCCACATTAATATCACACTCCCTTTGATGAGGGATGATGCACAAACATTAGTGATACAGAGAGATACGGTGCATATGACATGCTGGCTGCATTTGTAGATTATGTGACCTTCGTTTGGGGTTTCAGAGGGTTGATAAATAATAACAGCAAGGGTTAATGGATTTCGTATGCTCCTCAGTCTCACTGCTGCAGTCACCTGATGCAACAGTACATGCAACCTTGCCCTCGAGGAAATGGGAGAAGTCTGTCAATCACCCAATGCTTCCTGCTGTTAGGTCTAGATACATATAGACACACACACGCATGCATACATACACACCCACATTTAAATATACTGCTTCCACCCACCATGTCATACAACCAGAAGCTTCAGACATTTTCTTGATTGATTTGGTAAAAGATCCTTAAGATGTTCAACAGCGTCTAAAATCCATCATTGCAGATGTTTATTTGTCCACTGCGGCTGAGTGACTGTTCTTTTAAAATCTTCCAGCAGAGACTCTAATTGAATAAACAGGCCTCCCATTGGGGGCTAATTTTATTACAGGTGCTTACTTGTTACATCAGAGCCTATCAGTAGTTGAGTATTTATTGTTTGTTGCATGAGGTAGAATGGTACTGTGGCTCACAGCCTTGCACTGCTTGCTACTGGCTGCTTGTTGCATTAGTAATTTATGAATTGAAAATGACTTACTGCTGTACAGTTTAGTCACAGATGATAATGAAGATTCATTGTACTAATGAATCATAGCCTGCTTGAAGCTAATTTTATTTTCATTTAGCCACTGCCGCCAAGCAATATCACCATCATATGAAGACATTATTATTATTATTATTATTATTATTATTAGTAGTAGTAGTAGTAGTAGTAGTAGTAGTAGTAGTAGTAGTAGTAATAATAGGCATCTGATTTCCTGATTGAAGCCTATAAAAGGGTTTTAACAAATTAAGAACATATTCCCAATAACTTAGAATGCACTAAATGACATTTAATATGGATAGGATTTATCGACATTTGATGTTTATTTATTTCAATTATCACAACAAGAGCTTACTGGTAAAATGTTGACACACAACTGCAAACTGATTTTCAAAGCATCAGTCAACCTTGTCTCCTAAAAATTGTGTTCCGATAAAACTAAACTGCATTCTCAATTACGTTCAGAGGAAAACTTATTTTCCAGCGACCGTTGCTGTTTAAAACATGTGGTTATGTTTATAGGCAACACAAGTTCGTGGTTAGGTTTAGTAAAATATCGTGGTTTGGGTTAAAATAAGTATGTTGGTTGCGTAGGTTTAGATAACTATGTACCCAAGTATGTTACATTTTCTTTTACATTACATTCTTTCAATCACATAGTGGCATAATGGAACTTTTCCTTTTGATAAAAAAAAAAAAAAATCCAGCTATATTCCTTTAATTGTTTTTCAAATACTGAACTTTGATTTCAAGTGGAGAAACAACACTTCTGACAATCAGGGAATTGAGATGTGAATCTGTTGTTATAAAAGTGCTGTTTGAGCTTATGTTTCACTTTATGCAGATGACATTAGTCTATAATGTTGCTATTTTTATATAAAAATAACAAAGCTGCATTTTTTGCTTTCACTAATCAGAAAAGCTATTATTTAAATACAGATTTGAGAATGAAGAAGTGTTTGCGTTCCTTAAGTTCTTAGCCAGAATAAGGCAAACAGTTACATTTTTTACCAAATAAATAAATAAATTAAAAGCATGTTTAAATTAGCAATGCATCAAAAATGTACCACAAACTGAACCAAAAACTGTGACCCCAAAACCGTGACATGAACTGAACCGTGAATTGTGTGAACCAATCCACCCCTAATTTAACCTATATCATAATGCAGAAATAAATTATAGAGGACATAACGTATGCTGATGAAGAAATACATGTAATACACACTATACATAAGCAAGTAATTTACTTGAGGACATGTTTGCAGATTCATGAAAAAATGGCATAAGGGTAAATACACACAAAATGAATTGTGATTAGGAGTGTCATTTTTGCACTTTAGCTTTTAATCAAAGTCTTCTCATCAATTGCAACTATGCAACTGTCACATATCATTGTCTGTGTCAGGTGTAGAATGTAGTGTATTGTGAGGATTAAATACTGGCTCATGCAGCTATTTTCTGTTCTACACAATCACCCATTCCCAATCTTAGCTCTGTGTCTTCATCCAAGTATCGAGTTGCCACAACTGGATGCATTCTCTACTTTACTATTGGTTTCTCAAAATGTATGAAAATGCATCTCCTGCTCAGCGAGATAGATTTTTACAAGTGTGCAGACTGGTCACAGAAGGGTGCTCTGTTATCACATAAAGCAAGGACTGTGTTTAAATGACCCCACATGACATCCGTTTATTAGAAACTACAGGAAGGACTCCAGGTGTGAACACAACATTTAAGATAGGTATAAAGATAGAAAACGGGTTGACTCAAAGTAAAGCTCAGCAATCTTCTCATATGGCAATCAACTCAAATGTTCTCTGCCAAAACACAGAACCACTCTTCCAGCACTATATGCTCTATTAGAAAGTCCCCAATCCATATTTCCAAGCATCCTTGCCACCAAACCATACGTATAATCTCAATCTCATATGCTATGACATTAGTGTTCAACAACCATATACAGTATTTCCACTGGTTCTTCAAGACTGACAGGAGGTTCAGGAAGCCATCCACTGTAAGCAACTTAAATTCACAGAGTCACAGAGGACCGCAATTTGTCTCGTATTTGCTAACCGGTCCAGATTCCTGTGCCAGGCCGAACGGCTTTAGCCTTTGTATGGCCTCTTCACATCTCTCTCTCTCCCTCTCCATCTCTTGCTGTCTCTCTCCTCTGTGCTGTAAGAGTATTCCACATCTGACTGAATTATTGCCTCGCTGTTAGTCTTTTGGCTGCCGTTCCTATTTGTGCTACAGAAAGACATGAGATTTGCATTACACTCATTTCAGGCGCTTGCCAAAATATTTCACATTAGTTTCAGCTGGATGTGTGAATTATTGTTCAAATTTGATGAGCTTAGTAATGCAAATAAAGGTCACATCAGAATTTCCAGATGTGCCTGTGTCAATGGACGTGAGCGCATTTGGAAAACAAGGATACCATTCAAACGGCAATGTGTTATGATTCTGTCATACTAAACTCATCCGTCAAAGTGCATGTTTTTAAATGGCCAGTGAGAGAGGCCAGGATCGGAATTGGAATAGCCTCTGTCAAACCGTAGTTTATCCCTTGTGTTTACAACCCACAAAAAAAAGGTCATTGATATAAAAAAGCAAAACACTCGAACCTGCTCAGAGCGGGGCCCTTTCTTTATCTCGCCCCAGCATTCCAGCAGCGCTTGAGGGGTGTAGCAGGCAGCAAACTAGCAAGCAAGACAGAGAGGGAAGAGAGGGAGGCAGGCATAAAATCTGCATGCTGGAAGAAACAAGATGGACATAAAAGATGGACTAAATTGCAGAGAGGCCTTTTCTTGTCAAAGGCTAATGGAAACATTTCCACACAACACAGAGAGGGGAATGGAGGCTCCATTATCACAGCCGAGCAGACGGAGCTGGCAGCCATTCCAGAGAAGCGCTGAGATGTGCACACTGGCCCGGCTTAGCGCCCTCAGCCAGCCCCTCAGGCCTCCACCTGAATAATCTGTGTCAACAGGTTCCAAAATGCCCAGAAGAATCACACAAACAGAGACAGAGAAAAAACACTTACAAAATAATTGTCCCTACGTTTTGTTTTTGTCTTCCACCCTTATTTTTTGTATTCACTTGAACCTTCTAATTAAGTAACAGCAGCCCCCAAACCCCTAAGATTTATGTTGTACCTTGAGTATTGAGGACTGTGGTGTTTGCGTTGGGAGCCTGGAGCGACTTTCTATTGCAAAATGACTCTTCTGGAGTTTGCAGAAATGTTGCCTTCGACTAAAACAAAATTGAAGATACTGGGTGAAAAAAAACAAGAAGCAAAGCTAAATGGTTTATAACAGGAATGAGTCCTAAAACCTGGAAATTAGTTTGCATTTTAGCACTTCCAGTTAGTTTGCCTCAAAGTCAACGGGTTTTTGAATGAGTTTTTGGTTAGCTTAAGTTATGTTCATATTTTATTTTTATATTCATTACCCCATTTTTGAATTTCGAAGCTTTTTATTGTCTTTAAAAAGGCGGTTGCTAACACATGGCTAAATGAGACTACAGAGGTTGTCGGGGACATTAAACATGAATCATGTGACAGTGGTGTAGCTCTGCTAAAATCATAAAAGTGGTGTTGATTTGTGAAGATTATCTTGCTGAACAAAACGTGTAAGTATCATAAACTTTTGCTAGCCACAGAACTTTTTTTCTGAAATAATCCAAAATCCAAATGGAAAAATCCCATAGGCTTTTTGTCGATGTTAACTTCCTGTGGCACTCAATGTAAAATGAGTGACAACAGCACTTCAGGACAGTATCTATTTCAAAACCAATTGGATGATCTGCCATGATGTTCCATTATTGTTTTGGTTGACAATACTTTCTGTTTTGTGAACTTGCAATTGCCCAGCCAAAGCTATAGTGTTATATATTTCTTCCTCCGTGTTTATTCTCACATCCAAACCCGTGTCTCATGAGGCCCATGAGAGATTGATTTGGTGGTAGCATTTTCACTGACAATTCCTCAAGGCAGGGGGGCATTTGCGTGCTCCCTGTCACCCTACATGCCCCAAGGACAGTACCAAGCCTCACAGTCTGCTAGGGCCAAATCTGGATTTGTCGGTTACTGATAAGTAAACACAAACACACATAAAAAATGGAGATAAAAGCAGACGATGAAGGACAGGATGACTTCTCAAATCTCTGGCTGCCATTCCTTGGTGTCAGAAACCACAACGAACTCACAGATTGAACTGGAAGCAGTGAGACAAAAACCAGCAGATTATATAGGACTCCATAATCAAAAACAATCTGCATGCAAAATGGTAAACAACCAAGTTGAATAAGAGAGATGGAGAAGAAGCCAATCTGATGACTTGTTCATCTCATCTGCCTGTCTTCCACTGGAAGTCATCCATTTATAATAAGCCTAGCTGATAAATGTTTTAATAAACTTATTGCATAATTCATTTTTGGCAGGCCTAGTTTTAATTGACTTATCGCAGAATTGTACTGAAGATCAAAAGCCTGATTAAAGCAATGTATACATTAGTGCCCTGTGGTTTTCCCCCAACGCCATGTTTCAAAAAACATCAGAGAAGAAGTGTGTTGTGAAATGTGATCAATTATTCACCAAAATAATTAATTAAGTGATTGATTAGTGGATTACTTTTGACAATGTTGATGTCAGAAATGCTTTATGTTGACTGATGATGCAGAGTAGAAAACCTGAAGTCCAACATGATTGTGATAAAGTACTGAGCAGCATTTAACATAAACCACTTTTAGCTTTCATAAAAATCTTTAACAAACGACTTTGGTTTAAGCTATAAACAGGGGTGGTTTCTAAATGATTTGACTTCCAAAAATGTAATTCCCCTATTCTTTTTAAGAAGCAGCAGAGTTGACAGATAAGACAGCATTCACACATCACGGCTATTTGACACCTAATTACACAGCTCTTAATAAGGGGTTCTCTCTCTGTGTGCCCTGAGTTCACACTGTCTCACAGCTATAATTATCTCGTCTCAGTATTTGACAGTGTATTGTTTAACCTACATACAGTGGGGATTCCACATGCCTTCCGCCAGCTTTCATTGGAACCGGCTGTGATTTTCTTATTAATCTTACAAAAGACCTGAAATTACCTCATAGGTTCAGGTTTAACAGCTTTTGTTTATGTCTAACACGGCCCTTACTGAACCCATTTGGAATCGTTCAGTGTTTGTGTGAGTGCCACAGGGTGTATTACGGAGATTTGTTGGAGGATATTTTGAGGTGAAGCAATGTGTTTGTCAAAATAAATTATCATTTTTTCTACCATGTGCATCTGAGATTTGTTTTTATTATTGCCGTTCAAAAGTGATAAATGTTCAGCCCGATCTCACAGAAATACGTGAAATGACACAACCTCTTAACACCCCCATTACATGGTGGTGGCACGTTAATGTGTTAAAATTACATGCGGGCCGGGCAACACGGAAACAATGCCAATGGAAAGTCAATTAGGATCCTTTGTCGTGGTGGACACAAATTCTCAGTTTCAACAGAAATAAACAAAGTCTGCACAGGGAGGAGGTGGGGTGGATGGATGGGTCAAACATGGGACTTTCACGTAGCCTACGTAAGTTAAGTTGCAAACATACTTATTTTAACCCAAACCAGTGATAGCTACATATGATACACAGAATGTTCAAAACATGATGGACACTGTTTTGATAAAAAATACAGTGATGAGGTGAAGGCAAACACTATATTGAATCTATAACAATTACAGAGCATGTGGATACAGAGAAGCTGACATGTTAGAGAGAGCTACTTAAACATTGAGACAGCTGTGATGCTAATTGCTCCAAAAAGGGCTGCAACTCTGTTTCAGAATATTACAAATGTCTGGTCAGTTATTTTCATTAAAATCAAATGTTCTCATCTCATCCAACACATTTGTGACACACTGAACGTGGAGAACATACCGACTTACATTAGCCTATAGATATCTATGGCATCCCATATGCATTAGCACAGGGGCTCGAGGTGGGGGCTATAGCAGCTAGATGCTCTTTTAACATGTTGTTAGCTGGATAGCTAGCTACATTCAGAAATCATGTGGGTTTTGTTCAGAATTGGAGAGTCTGTGAACACTGCATTTCAGGAGTGCTGTGCAGTCATCAAGGCTAACTGTTGATGGTCAGTTTCTCTTTTTAAAATTCTCTTTTCTTAAACCGGTCTTGATGTGAGGGTGTGGAGGCGAGGTGTGGGGTTGTTTAAGGCACCCTTGACGGAGCTGGTCTGAGTAAGCTAATGTGAGTAACAACAAATTACTTTTGATGTAAAAACTAATATTTACAGTAAAGAAGTGTGATAACTTTTTAAATATGTAATATGTAATAAACATTTCTTAAATAATGTGCCCATCACATGCACATGCACTACACATATCGTTTACTTAAGTAAAAGTAGCAATACCAAAGGGTATAAATACTCTGTTAATGTAATGTAAAAGTAATGCATCCAGAATTTGACTTAAGTAAAAGTCAGCTACTAGTATTAGCTTGAAAATATACTTAAAGCACCAAAAAAGCATTATGCAGAATTGCTCATTTCAGAATAATGTAGGCTGTACTATACAGTGCTATTGGATTACAATCATTGATGCATAATGTCTACATCACTATTATTGCAGCTGGTAAAGGTGGGACTCGACTAAATGGAATTCCCCTCAGTTACATTTCACCACTGGGGTTTACATCATATTAACATTAACGAAAACTCTCGTCATTCAAAATAAAATTATCTTTGCTGTTATTTAGAAAATAAACATTAATTAAAGCTGCCAGCGGACATTTGTTGTTGTGCAGCAGGTGTCACACAAACCAGGCCTCCTGCAGAATGAGGTTAGTTTACAACTCCGAAACACAACTGTTAATCCATGCTTGATAGAAAATGCAGAATGCGCATTGCTTTGGTTTCTCTGTTGACATTTGGCTTTCCTTCTCTACACCTGCTGCACACAACATATACAGCATGACACATCAAAGTGTGGGTTTCACCATCAAAGAGCAGTGAGAGTGCCACTTCTCCATGTCAGTGTTTGAGCAGCTATTATACAACTTGTGTTTATCATTGAGTTATAGCATTAACGTTAAACACAATAACAAGTGTATCAGATCTGAACGCTCACTCCTGTCTTATCCCGACACTCCCTGCTTATCTTTAATAAATATCAGAGAGAGGTCATTCCTGGGCCAGCTCACTGTTTGCCAACAGTCTATTTTGTTCAGGTATGTGTGTACAGAAAAGACCAACATAGTAAAATTACAGTATGGACAATCAGGATGACAAAATTATAGACAGATTGTAAGCATATATGAAGAATATATGTCCAGGAGGACATTGAGCAACTTCCAGATGCTGCCAAACAGATGGGACCTGAGCCACATGACCTCCTCTCCACCACAAAGAGTTGGAAAGAGGACAGACACAAGAGGAAAAGCTCAAGCACAAAGTTCACACAGATAGGAGAAAGGAAACAAGCCTGAGAGGTAGAGAGAGACAACATGCACACAAGGGAGAGAGACAGAAGGAGAGGCTGAATCTCCTGGAGGACAGATCTCCAGATCCAGATCCAAAACATCTGGAATGAGGCACCAACAGCCAGGGGGAGAGCGGCCCCAGGACTTAGCAGGCTCTCTAATCACCTGCAACCTGCCGAGTGCTAAGTCCATCATGTCAAACTTGACATAAACACCTATAGGCTATTCCTAAAGTACCAGCGCCGATCCCAGTAAGGTGAAGGCTGTCCACATTTAGCAGGTTGCGGCAGCCCCCAGAAAGAAGGCCGGTTATCAGCAAAAACCAATTTCTGCTCACTACAATAACGGGCCAGCCAGCAGTTCTTCATTACTGGTCACGGGTAAAGAAACAGGGACAATTAATTTATGCCGACTCATCATTCTGGCAAACTCAAATTCTTTTGTGATCTGTGACAGCCTTACGGTGTTGGTGTTGACATGGATTACAATGTTGCTAAAGCTAGTTGTGATATGTGGCTGGGTTCCCTGATTCTCCCTATGTGACACCAACACCTGTGTCGGAGGCTCTGGACCCGGGTAGATATTAAACAGTGGCTGGTGATGCCAATCTAACATTGTGGGTAATGGATTATTAGCATGCATTGTTTAACGTGTCGACAGGGGAAAAGGAGGCATGCAGGCCAACAGGACTACAAACGCGAGGGTCGAAAACTGGTCTGCAGTCAGGAGGGGTGACTGCAGACCAGGTCAGACAACCAGTTGCTTCCCATGGCGCTGAACAAGGATAAACTCTGCATCATCTGCCGACGAGTTTATGCTGCTGCTATAAAACCTGTGGCTGAAGCTCTGAAATGCATGTGATTGCATCCAACTGTATAAAAAGATGGACAGAGCTTCCGGGCCTGAAAAGTGAAGCCAATGCGGAAGTGTCTTAAACCAGCATTCTCCACTGGCTCCAAAAAAACATCCAGTTGTATACTGTACAAGTCAATGAGAAAGGAAAATGTTTGCATTTCCCCCTCTGAGTGGGCACACATTTTGAAAAATGTCAGGCCATTATGAAATGAAATGAAATCTAATGTGTCACATTCTTGGTTCAGTTCAGCCTTTTCTTGCCATGCAGCTTTCATATTACAGCGGTGCTGTTTTTGCCAATTAATACAGTTTTAGGTCCAAGTTCGGCTACAGCATAAGTGACACAAGGCTTGTTTAATTTGAAATAATGGTTTGACCTTCCCCCAACAAAAGACACAAATATGTGCTCAGGAGTGAACAGCTAAATAGTGAGGAGAGAGTGAAATGTCCCTTTGTCACTTGCAGCTATAATTGCCATGTAATGAAGTTAATGTTTTGTGGAATTTACAACCTTGTATTTATGGTCATGGTCTCTATTCATTATTTAAGTTTCCTCCTCATTTATTTTCTTCTCTTTTTTTTCTTGTACATTGTATTTTAACTTGGCATTCTTTTGTTCCCCCAAAGCACAAAGGAGACAATATATGAGGGGTCATTAATTTCCTTTCTCTTTCTCTTTGTCTGTTTTGTTTCTCACCCTCTTCGCTCTCTTAAAGCAGCAGTATACTAGAAACACATCTACACAAATGCAAACACTTGTCAAACATGCATGGAATCACACACAAATACTTTATATTACATGCTGACTTGAGATCGCTTCAGTTGATGACGCTTTACATCAGATAAATTGCACAGATAAACAGACTCATCGGCACAAAACTTCCACAAAGGCATGGCCCAAAAATACAAGATGATAAATGCAACTTCTGACACCAAATCAGACTTTTTTTTTGTGGAAACAAACCAATGCTGATTTTATTTATTTTTTATTGTCTTCCTCGCTCTTTTCCTCACTCCTTTCCTTACCCAACAACTTTTCTTCAGTGGTAAGATGAGAGCGCCAACTTTAAGCCCCGACCATAAACCCACCAGTGCCAAGGAAATTGAGAGTAGCAACAGCTACAACAACAAACAAACGTGACTCAGCCCATACACACACTCGCTGGGTACAGAAACACACTAACATCCCCACCTACACATACACATAACCACAGACCCACAAATCACATACAGTACATCATACAGTATGGTCATGCAATCAGGGTTAGATAAATCTTTTTTTAATGCAAATAAACCATTTTTCCCCTTTGTTATTACTGGTAGGGGAAGCATTAATTTATTGCTTCCAAAGTTACTAATATGTAAAACTGACTTGGCTTATACAAATGAGAATGAACTAAAAATACATACTTCTTTTTATAGTTTTGGCTGATGACAAAGAGAGGAAAAGTGCAATAAAATATGGGTTGGCCCATATAATTACTAGAATGAAAATGAATCAGATTTAAATATTCAAGTATACATGTTGGGTGAATAATTCTGCACATGCCTCACTTGAATGAACTCGTTCTCACACACACACACACACACACACACACACACACACACACACACGCACACACACACACACACACACATGCACGCACACACACACGAACACACAGCGAG
>JAOVVB010127085.1:0-26528 GCA_028570985.1 Heterobranchus longifilis | reverse complement strand
ACCGTATCATAAAGACAAAGTCCTTGTACGTGAAAACTACTTGGCAATAAATCTGATTCTGATTCTGATATTGTTAAACGGCTGCACAACATGACCAGAGATGTGACCTAAAAGGGTTGAAATTTATTTTTTTCATGTTTCAGCTCGACTTTAAGGGGGGCAACTTACCCTGGTTTACCATGTGTAAAAAGTTTCCCTTTAGAAAATAAATAAAATGTATTGTTTTCAATAACGTAGAGAAGCAAATGTACATGATACGATATCAGTCAGTTTTCATACCATGAAAGCATATTACTGCAACCCTAGTTGCCACAAGGTTTAATGATGTCAAAGCTTCTTTAATGCTTGGTGATGCACCCCGTAAGTACGATGATGCCCCTTGGTAAAAGAGGAATCATCTGAAGCTTCTTTGAGCAATCAATAGGTAAGTGGTCTGAAAGGAGCCGTGCTGAGAGTTAAACTCTGTCAGAGGACATGCGATTATGTGCCTGCAAGTCCTCTGTTGCTGTGAGACTGCAGCTCTTTAACAGACCCAGTCTCTGATAGTTCCTAATCATGAAAGGTCTGTCAGTTTCTGCCCTGACTTTCCCCATGTAATGATTTTAATTCACTGTTTTCCCTCAAGGAAGCGAGTGGGACTTTTTACCGTCTGCCCAGTCAAAAGGGCTGACTGCAGAATGTCATGTGTCTGATACAGGAGGGCTGCACTAATAGCCAAGTTCACTCTGCGGTCCCTGCAGACATCTCTGCCCCGCTCTGTCTCTCGCTGTGTTTTACACTGCTACATTGGCATTCGTATCATTCCTTTCCATTCTTTACTTTGACATGAATCCTCCTCCTTAATCTGCGTGACAAGAGTTGGAGATGGACTAAAATAGATAACGCTATCCAACCCAAGACTGACACTGCCAGGGGACTTCTCGGTTTTACCGGTCAATATGAGAGGCAATAATCACTTTATCAGACTAGCCCGAATTGCAGCTAATAAATGTATAGTCATTCGCTGGAAAAGTCAGGAGCCCCCTCGTGTATCTTTGTGGCTTAGAGAGCTTTCATCACACTTACCTTCAGAAAAGATTATGTTTAATCTTAGGAAAAAAATACTACCTTTTGATAAATGCTGGAGCGGCTTTGTAACCTTTTTACAAACCACTCAAAGTCTAGGTAAATCATAAAAAAGGCTGAGTGCACTGCAACATTATGGAAGAGAATGATATACTGCACACATTATCCTGTCAGTGTGTCTGTATGGACATTTCAACTCTTAATGGACATTCTGGAGAGGGGAAATGATGTCCCATGTTGTTTGTATTGATTGTATTGTATCTCTTGTTGTGGAGAAAAAAACAGACTACGATAAAGTTAATACTTTACACACGTGTTGCAAGAAACGCTTCACCAGCGAAACCGTTGTTTTCCTCTGGCATGATGCGCCTGGCATACGCTCCCTTCTGGTGCCATGCGCTGCGTTTTGGTAGCACATAAAGTGCACATAAAAATTAAAATATCCTCAACTTTTCAGCCCAAGGTGTGGAGTCGCACTGCTCGTCGATGTCACACTTGGCCGAGGCAGCCAATCAAATCAAACAACAAAAAAGCGGGCTTTACTACTTTCTGTTTTGATGCCGGTAGATGAAAGCTGCATGAGTGTTAGCATTAGTCTTGAAATGTTTATAAGTTACAGTAAAAAGGATAAAATAACACCATATGAAATACTTTGTGCAATCAATGTATTAATGGTTTTCATGGGATTTGTTAACAAAAAGAAAACATAGAAACTATCACCAGTCTTATCCTTTAACATCATCTTACAGTATATTTTTGGCAGAGAAACAGAATATCTCCTAATTTATCTATCGCATCCCATAAATGTACTGCAGGCCTTACTGTCATTTTGGGAATGTCACTGGAAGGTGTATCTGTTTTTTTTATTACCTCTTCTTTCTTTTTTTCAGAGATCACATATTCATGGGTTTCCAACGGACAGCGGAGCTTCCTGCAACAGGATGCTCGTCGTTTTATCTCTCAAAGGACGGGCAACTTGTACATAGCCAAAGTGGAACCGTCAGACGCTGGGAACTACACGTGTGCGGTGAGAAACATGATGACCAATGCCACAGTGTTCAGCTCTCCAACCCCTGTGGTGGTGCGGAGAGACGGTAAGCATCCTCAGTTCGCCTCTGCTGCCTCCTGGTTATCTTGCGCGCTGAACTGACACGTGCTGTCGGAGGGAGGGCGAGCCTCGGAGATAAATCGCTTGTCTTGAGCGTGACACTGTTTTTGCTTTTGCTTACGAGTGAGATTCTTGCATCCGTCCCAAAGCCTCGGAACTATACGGGGTTATGTATTCGAGAAACCCTCTCTGTCTGCATGAAGGCACATATTTACATAACCAGAGATGTAGTCTGCGCTGACAAAAATGCACAGAGGCACACACACAGCAAGGAGCCCGCCACACATACTAAACCCCATCAGGACCGTTTATGTGTACCACTTCAGATTTGAGCTGATGCAGATATGTAATCCAAACTCATCCATCCACTAAGCCAAATGCTGTTGTATGTGGCGTCAACACGCACGCTCGCTCCCTGCCAGTGTCATCCGCGCCACGCTTCTTGCATCCAAAATGAATTACAGGGACATGTCCATGTTTTGTGTTTTGACTGATTTGCTTTTATCCTCCATGCAGTCGTGATGGGCGAATACGAGCCAAAGATTGAGGTTCAGTTTCCCGACACCCTTCACGTCTCTAAGGGATCATCAGTGAAGCTGGAATGCTTTGCCTTAGGAAAGTAAGTGTTGCTGCAGCTCTACCCCTCATTGTCAAATTTATGAAGTGGCCAGCAGTGTTGGGTAACGTTAATTTCAAAAGTAACTTGTTACATTACAAGATTACGGCCATTAAAAAGCAACTTGTTACGTTACAGCAGGAAAAAGAAACTTGCTTTGCCTGAGGTCCACTTTTGCAAAATGACAGAAGTCCAGGGACCAGTCAATAAACAACCGTCAATAACATTTATCAAATAAAATGAATGTCTGATAAATCAGATATATTACTGCATTTAATTAAAGCTACAACAATTAGTCGACTAATCCATTTGTCGATCACCAGAAAAATAATCACCAACTATTTTATCGTTAAAGTAATTTTTCATGCAAAAATGGCATAAAATGCTGTTTTCAGCCTTTCAAATATGGAGATTTCCTGCTATTATATCACATTAAATGGAATATAAAATGCTGTTTTAAAATGAAAACATAGTTATGTGGATGTAGCCTGAGAAAAGTAACTCGTTAGAGTACTATTGTGTTACCAAAAATGAAAACAGAGGGTGCAAAGCCTGCTGTACGTCTACCTGTGAGATCATTATAGCCTCGTCTACAACCAATAATCTGTAACTCTGCAAACTAATAACAGAATGACAGACACAATATCCCCTTTAGAGATCTATTATGTTTGATTAAGTATTGTAGAGGGTACACTAACCAGTTCATACAATATGTAATTTTTTTTCAAACTCAACTGCAATGAAAGAAGTTGAGTTATTAAGTACATGAAAGTAAATAGAAACCAAGGATAACGTTAGCACCTGTGCAGCCTTTAGCGGCTAACGATCTGACAGTGAACTTGGCAGAGACATATTAGGCGCAGCTGCCTCTACGAAAACAATAACACACAGACTTGTATATCTTACAGGACATCATGCATCATGCAGTGAGTTAACTCGGTCACTGCTTAGTTACTTTCACGATGTAGAATCTGTGCTCTCTGCCATCTCGCTAGCTGAGCTACACACTGACACAACCGGAGCTTCCACTAATACGCTGCTAACGTTAGCCTCCAAGGAAGGAAACAGAAACAAGGCCAGCGTCGTGGATATTATATTTTTGTGGCAACAAAAGGAAGACGGAAATATGGTAAAGTTTAAAAGTAACATATTGCTTATTGGAAAACATCACTAAATAACGGATTACTTGAATTGCAAAATTAACATATCACGTTACTCGTTACAACAAAACAAAAGTAAGAGTACTCTAACGCGTTACAAATTAACATGTGACCTCAACACTGGAGGCCAGACATCCTCTATCTATTACAACAAACAGAGTGACAAACATGGCCGCGGTCCTTGTGGTCAGTGTGAGCACGTGGCCAGCATGACCTTTTGTGTGTGACCTCTGCAGCCCCGTGCCTTCCATCTCATGGAGAAGAGCTGATGGAAATCCACTCCCTGGCAAGATTAAAATCAACCACTCCAGTGGGGTTCTGGAAATTCCATATTTTCGCCCGGAGGACGCCGGTGTGTACGAGTGTGTAGCGGAAAACAGCAGAGGACGAAATGTTGCCAGAGGGCAACTTATATTCCACAGTAAGAGCCTTGTATACTTTTGCTTCTTGTTTCATGGAGATGACTGCTAATCTTTTTCTCCCTAATCAGTCCTATTTAATATACAGCAGGGCTATTTAATTACAAATTTAATTGGGCCATATTTTAAAACTAGGAAGTGTAGATGAGCCAGACATTTCTAGTAGCCTATTTAAAACCTAGCTTTTGGTCGTGACACATTTTGAACAAATGCAAATTAATGTAGTAAAAATGCAATGTTTATTGTTTCACTTTTGAAATAAATAAAACATTTTTCGGTCACATATCTAATGCAAGCACATAACACAGTGATGAATACTCCCGTCTTCTGCAAGGTAAAATTCATAGACTATAAAATATGGACGTAGTCTCCGTGACGTCACCCACAGGTTTCTGAAGAGCCGAAATGAAGCTCAGTGTGGGTGGCTCTGGCCGTCGCCATCTTGGCAGTGCCTGACATCACCTAACTCCCGGCTAATCCAAAAATGAGCAAAGAGGTGGAGTGCGGATGGAGCTGAGGCGGGACATATGAAGCGTCTCTTGAGACGGCACCCACCTGTCAGTCAAAGAGCACACCCTTAATTAAACATAACTTTAAGCCTTAACAATTAAAACGGTTTAGTTATGAAAAGAAATTCACCCGCTGTACATTTGTTTTTGTACAAGGCTGTAAACATGTTTATTTCTGCTGTAAAGTGGCATTTTAACATGGGGGTCTATGGAGATTGTTTTGGAGCCAGCCTCAAGTGGCCATTCAAGGAACTGCAGTTTTTGGTACTTCCGCTTTGGCTTAATTTTTCAGGCCCGGAGGTTGCTGCGAGGTAAATAAAGACATTTCCACCATTTATTGGTGCGTAAATATTCACCAGAATCCAGGAAAGTGTCCATGCTCACATTTTCCTGGGAGAGGAGTCCAGTATTGCTAAAGCTTATAGTGTGACTGGAAACTAAGCCAATAAATAGTGTAGTTTTTCCTGCTTTGGTATAATTTGGGCAAAAACTATGTATTCAAGTTTCATTATTCTTATATTATTATGACGTCAGATGTCATGGTGGAGAGAGCTCTGCTTTTAAAGGGGAGAGGAGGAGCCAGTGTCATTTGCCTTGATTGTTATCAGCACACAACACACTCCCTGCATATAATGTATGACAATTCATTATTTATAAGTGCAACCTGTTTCCATGTGTGCCCCAGGTATCCTGTTTGACTGCACCTTGTGCCCTGTGCCTTTATTTACAAATTTCGAGCCCACAGTGTTTGTATCTAGTTTATACATTCAAGGCCAGACCATGCAAAGAGCAGAGGGAGTTATTTGTAGTTGATTGTGCATTCAACTCAGCATTTCTGAAGGGTATAAATTGAAGTAAACAACGCGGTTGTATTGAAAAATGAGACTGTGGTGGGAAAGAGAAACTCAAAGAAGCAGACAAAAAGTGAGCACACAAAAAAAACGTGAAAAGCTGCAATTAATTAGTTGGCAATACAAGTTAATTACTAAAAGCTATATAACTAAAATAGATTATTTGAATGAAAAACAGGGCAGTAGTAAAATAATGAACAATGGGTAAATTAGCAATATATTAACTATATTTAAGAACATCCAATAAGGAGGGGAAAGGATTTATGGGTTTGGACTCATTAAACTTGAACTTGACAGTCAATGAAGTGTGAAATCCCTGCAGGCTGCAACTGTGTTTTTATGTGTCTGCGCCGACGACAGCCGTGACCAGAGGCATTATGTTTTCGAGTTGTCCGTCCGTCCGTTCCACTCTGGTGAATGCGGTATCTCAGGAACGCTTGGAGGGGATTTCTTCAAATTTGGCACAAACGTCCACTTCAAGAATGAACTGGTTACACTTTGAAGGTCAAAGGTCAAGGTGATCTCATGTCCGTCCCATTCTCGTGAACGCGATATCTCAAGATCACCTTAAGGGAAAGGTCATGGTCACTGTGACCTCACAAAACACATTTTTGGCCATACCTCAATAATTCAGTTAAGACAACATGTGACACAAATGTCTAATAGGATAAAATAATGAAGTGATGACATAAGGTCAATGTGACATCATATTGTTCTGCAAAAACGCCCTTCTGGTCATTATTCAACACCATAACTCAGGAACAGAAGGGAAATTGTGACCATATTTCACATTTGGTCGGATACTGAACTGGTGATAGTAATTTATTATATCCTGCATTTTTACTGATGCTTCTGTTTGCAACACTGCAAATTCCCCCACTGTGCTACTAATACGGGATGATCTTATCTTATTCTTGGGAGTCCACCTTGAAACTGTGGTGGTTGTATAGATCTTCTGAGTGAAATCTGCAATTTGCTGCTAAGCACCAGGGAGCTCTGCCCATTTCTATTCAGCGCCCATGTTAAATAGTTGTGCCATTTACATGGCACGCGCCACAGAGGTCCACGAACGGCTCGCGATCTGGAATTATCATTTCGGCATCTGGTCTATTTCTCCGCATCCTGGGAGCAAATCTGGCATGAAAACACACTGATAATCTATTATAAACCATGTAAAACACATTATATACCTGATATAAATGATCTGATTGTGATAAATGATCAAATATGCATCCCATGTGTGCCAAGCCTTGCGATTTTCCTGCCCCTCTCCCTGTTGTACTCCTGGAGTTTAGATTCCTCTGATTTTTGCCCCCACATGATGACATTTCATCCACTGTATTTATTGGAAATAATCTAGTGTCACTACTGTTTGTGATTGTGCTTTTAAAATGTTGTGTCTGAACAGAGAGAGACACAGACTCTGTGTGTGTGTGCTGCTCTCGGAGCAGTGAGACACATACAAACACATAGCCTGTACTTGCACACACACACAAATCAGCTCCACATGTGGTTAGTAAACAGCAGAGGGGCAGAATCACTTGTTGACTGGCACGGAAAAATGTGCTTCTGGTTGGAACTGCCAGGCTACTGCTCACCAGAGAATTTTCTGATCATGGTGTTTTGCAGCAGCTCCGTGTCTAATGAAAACCTGGAGTAACTCTCTCTCTCTCTCTCTCTCTCTCTCTCTCTCTCACACCTCTGATGGCAGGCCTTGTGTAAACCGTGTTTTCTATTTTCTTTTATATTTTGTGTTATTGACCCCTGTTGCTTTAATAATGCAAGAAGGCCGACAGATCAGGGTATTTTGTAATTTAATGAGTAACAGATTTTTTTTTCCTCTGGTGGAGAACTGCAGCCTAAATAAACTGAATTTATCCATTGAAATCTTGTTACTTTATTCATATTATAGTATTTGCAGCATAATACATTTTCATTTCTGCTCTGAACTTGGTGATCTCCAATCCATGAACTGCACCGACTGTACAATGTGCCTCCAGGTCAGTCCCAGGCACTGGCTGCGTAATGAGCTGCGGCCCCAGTAAATCAGGAGCTAATTACACGCAGATTGCAAGAGCAAATTGAATGAAACAAGTCGTGGAAATTTGCCATGGCCTTTCATGTATGTAAATCTGACCCAAAACCACTCCAGCAGTCAAAATTAGATTGAAATTTACTTCACATTAAGAGCAAACACCCAGTTTGGAAAAAAAAGCTGCTCAACACTGTTCATGCAGCCTTTTTGGGAAACAGTCAGTTATTGCAAATCCTTTTTTTTTAACTCCACAATCCATATTGTCACTAAAAAGTGGTATAGGAATATACCATTATCAATGCCATTAGACTCATATGTTCCTGCAAAGCAATCATATGTATCTGCAATATAATCTTGACCTTTTTTCCCATAAATATTCATATTCTATTTTTCCACAGATGTTGAACATCTGCAGTGGGTCCAGACACTGAAAGATGCTCATATGGCAATTGATGCTAATCTGCAGTGGGAATGTAAAGCCATCGGTAAGCCTAGGCCTACATACAAATGGTTGAAGAACGGCCAGCCGCTAACAGCGGAGGTAAGACACCACATTGAGATTTGATATTGATAGGAAATTGTTAGAACCTGATTGTGATTTTACACACTAAAAAATGCACTATTCTCTCAAACAATACTCTAATGGTCTCCTTTAGCAACATGATCTCTTGGGAAAGCATATAAATAGCATGCCACGTTTCACGTGTTTGGCTTGTCATGGCAACGCACTTTAAGCTTTTCATGTTTCATTTTATGCCTCGTTCTCATTCCCAACTCATCACAAATGGATGCTTGGTCACGAATCCTTAACGTCCCTTTTTTACGCGACAAACTATGAGGCTTCACTATGGTCGCAGAATTAATTTTCTATGCCCTGGTGACGGACTGACAGGCTGCAGGTTGTAGGGACAGGTTAGGAAGGTTGGTTTAATTTTGTGTGTTGTGTAAAATGTTCTAAATAAATAACAAGTAGCGCAGGTGGAGCCCTCTACTGGACTCTCAAGTGGGTTGCATCAGACAGCTGTGGACATTTAGTCAAAGAGCAGAGGTTCTCTAACAGCCTCTTTGTTCAAAGGGAAGTTAGTCTTTTCTGAAAACGGACCTCCTGCAGGAACCATAATAGCTAGAGCATTCATTCTTTTTGCTGCAGAAAGCTAAGGCTTCTGTCTTCCACGTCATCACGTTGTATGCTCATGATGAGTTTTAAGAAATGTTTTGTTAATGTTTCCGTATTTAGAAATCTTTTGGATCAATATGTTCTGTGTGTTTATTTAGTGAAATTTGATGAACAAACACATCAGATTTTTGTAATTCATTTTATTTATTTATGACACAATTTCAATACTTTTATCAATTATTGTGGTTTATTGACTTACATCACATTTTAGCTTGTGTTGTACAGATTTTAGGGATATGAAGCATTTGAAGATGTAGGCACTGGCGAACCATTTATACTGCAGAGTTCAAAGGGTTAAGGCAAAGGATGATCCAAAAGCTTGCATACATCTACAAAAAATAGAAATAAATATGTGAACGATGTTGTCAAACATTAATCAGCTGGCCTGATTTGCAGGGGAGGATCCATGTGGAGTCTGGTAGGCTGACCATATCCAGTATCAGTCTGTTGGACTCTGGGATGTATCAGTGTGTGGCAGAGAGTGAACATGGAGCTCTCTATGCCAGCGCCGAGCTCAAGGTTGTAGGTAAGAAGTTTGTTTGCCCTGTATTATTTACAGTGAATTGAAGCAGAAGCAAGGTAGAAATATACTGTTCTGGATGTACATTGTCTTGTCAGTGGAATGAAAGTGCTTCCTATCTTAAAGTTAATAAATAATAAATAAGAGGCTGAACTCACTGAGCCATAGCCTCGCTCTTTCATTTCCATAATTCTTTCATACAATAAGCCAGTCTGGTGGTGAAATATAATTTCCGTAATTGCTGGTGATGCACTTGACATTTTTGCTGATGCACGTCTGTTGGCCCTCCACAAAGCGAGACAAATGGCCTTAACACGGGTCTGTTCCTCAGCCTCCCCGCCGGACTTCACCCGGCGGCCCGTGAAGAAGTCCACAGTGATCCAGAGGGGGGGCGAGGTGGTCTTTGAGTGTCGCCCCCATGCTTCCCCAAGGGCCGCAATCTCCTGGTGGAAAGGGGGTGAAATCCTGAAGAACAGCAAGAGGTAGGGTAGTGTATGCAGCGCTGCTCATGCTACTGATGGCATCTTTTAAACGGTTTGCTCATTTTCATTTCTAGGACTCGTTGTTATTCATGCCTCTGCTCATTTTTGTATTACACACTTTCTGAAATGTTATGTTTAAATATGCAAATGAGGCTTTATGTAATGCACATTTTTGGTGAATTTAGGAGAAATTCTAAGGATGCAAATAGACAAAGTGTAGAAAAATAAACATCTAAATGTGTATGTTTTATTTTCACTAGTCTGAAAGAAGACATGTTATGGAAGCAAAATAGCCAAAAATCTCAAAATTGACCAGTGCATGAAAAACAAAATGTTTTTACCTGTAGTGTCTCACCTTAAGTCAGTGGTGCATAACACAGCCTTGTTTGGTCCAAGAAAGTGTTTTTTCCTCTTAGATGGACACCTTATTCTTCATGTAGAAAAAGATGTTGGTTTTCTGTTGACAGTAGTTTTGTCTGAAGCCTTTTTACTGGATGTAAGGATGAGGCCATGACCCCTACTCTATCAGTTCTTTTAAAGCACAAGATAAAGAGTGCAATATGATTTAGCTTTGAAACTTCAAAGTATTTCACAGCTCTCCAAGGCAGTCAACGTGCTGGATGGAGAACAGAGATCCTGTAGGGATTCTCTCTGTGTGAAAACCACAGAGAAAAACGATCGTTGGTGAAACTCTACCTGCATGACAGGCCACACCGTGTCATCATTTAAGGTCTGAGGCACCTACGAGCTAACAGAAAGAGTTTGCTGTTGCACTTGGCCTTAGCACAGACTAATACACACAATAAGAACCAACAGAGTTCAAGCACAGTATGAGCGCTGCTTTCATTATATGTTCGGTGAAAGAGGTGTGGAGGGAAATGTTCACATAGGTTCAGAAAAACAGAGACTGGGCTGGGTAACTGCTAACCTGATGCCAGGGCCGGCCCTAGCATTTTTGGAGCCCTAGGTGAAATCTGTTCAGGACGCCCCCCTCCCACGCCCATCCCCCTCTGGATGCAACTATGTCGTGTCTGGATGGTAACCCTAGATTTGAGAAATCTCACAAATGCTTGTTTCCGACGACCTATACTAACCTTAACCACACTAACTGTCACAAATCTCGGGTTACCATCTACACATGACCATGCAGCTGCTGCTGATAGTTCAAAGTGTAGTGCCGTTGCTTAGTGAATCGGCGGCGTCGCCAGTGCGCCACATGGGTGCACGCCACGCTACAAAATGGACATAAACATATTTTTCTTAAAACGTGAAAAAGTATGGAATCAGGGGGTGCCCATAATTGCATATTAAAAAAAAAAAAAAAACGTTAATTTAATTTTTCTTTACTTGCTGCCGTGGTGCCCCTCCACATGGTGATGACTGCCGAGACGGCCTATGCCAAGGGCCGGCCCTGCTTGACGCGCCAGATGGTTTGTTACACAGAACCATCTGAGAAGCAGTCATCAGAAACTGTTTGGAAAAGGGCAGGCACTTTCAAAAAATACTTGGATGAACCATCTATCACCGTCTACCACGGGCTAACTTCAACCAATCGAATATGACGAGCCAGTTGGTAAATCAAACTCTTACGAAGTCAGACGGGAGAAGAGCAAAAACGTTATTTCCATCGAGAAAAACCTTTAGTGCCATTCTTTGCTCCTTTCAATGGAGAAATAACACCATTGTTGTTTTGAATGCCTCTCCGTGTTGTCGCACACACCTAAAGGTCGTTACACACTGGGGATGTGACAAATAAACAACACGAAAATGTGAAATAATCGCCGGCAAATATTTTGCATCAAAACTATTCATACCAGCAGCAATGCAAATTTGCGACAATCATTCAGTATATGGTTCGCAATTCGCGCAGGGACACATGACCCAGAGCAACGTCTGTCTGAGGACAGTTGTTGTAGAGTTTAATATTAAGCTACTGTCAGATAATATGAGTTTCCTTTTAGCAAAATGCTCGGAGTTCCCTCTGGTAAACAGTTACATGGTATATATGTTTAGGGCTTTTATTGTGAAAGGTAAGAACAGAAAGAGTGGATTTGCGCTGCCTTTCTATTGAAATGAGGAATCAAGTTTGGACCTGGTTTGGACCATAGACTGTAAATAGGAGCCTCCGTGTTGTTGGTTGATAACTTTATTCTTTATTATTATATAAAGCTCAGAAAATCAACCTTGTTCTTCTTGTTACAGAAACAAATTACGTCGTTCACCGTTTTGCCATTTCACCATTTCACCATGAGTGGTGAAATGGTGAAATGGCGAAATGGCGAATGTGACTAAAGTGTATGTGTATCACATCCAAAGACAATGTGAGTTTTTAGTCACAGATTTTTCAAAGACTGGGGATCTTGCAAGACTACAACTAGATTCCTTTTGAGATTATTTAACATCCTGCTCCTGGTGGAAAATATTACGCCAAAATTCCTTTAAGAAGTGTGACATTAAAAAGTCCTTATATGTCTGCAAAAACATCAGAACTTGATATTCTTGTCAATTCAGCATCAACATAATTCATTAAGATAAACTGTATTTATGTACAATCTTTACATGATGGATTTTGTCGCCTCTACTCGCTACCAGCCTCTGTTGGTTAGCTTCACTATTTTAGTGGGAGTAGACCATCAAAATTAAGATTTCTCACTAAAATAAGTGTTAGTTGGTGGATCAGATATATGGCAAATTAAACACGGACTCTTGTTCACTCCAGAACTCCACCAGTTTCTCCTCCTTTTCCACTCTTTTAGTCTGACGTTGTTAATTTGTCTGCGACAGTGAAATCGCTTAAAAAGTCGTTTGGTGTAAGGCTGGCATTACTGGAAGCCTGTCAAGATGGATTTTCGAGTGATCTTGTGAACCCACAATTCTAATGTGATCTTGTGATATCGCCGTGCAGGGTAAGGTAACTGCTAGAAAAGGTCTGAAAAGTGCAGACACTCAAACTCTTAGAGATGCTCCGAATGGAAACTCTCCTGGTTTAGATCATTTTGAGGGAGAAGAAAGGACAGTATCCTGGTGTTTCCCTGTTAGACCATTGTTCAGTACACCTGCACATCATCAGACATACAATTTAAAAGCATGTCTTTTATGTAAAACACCATCAGAAAGCCTTGTCAGTCTCAAGCCGTGTAATTAACTTAATAGCATCAATTTTCTCTGAGAGCTTTGCTACCTTGTTCTGTTCAGGCATCAACTTTAGTGTCTTACAACAACTTCACATGGAGGGAGCCTTTGAAATAATGAGGGCAAGAGGAACAATGTAGTCTGATTTCAGTCTGTCTGTGTTGGCTGAAACCTGTAACTTTTCCACCAATTAGCCGTTTCAAAATGAGTCATTTCTATGAAGTGATTTTCTTTCTTTAATAAATTGTGTTTTGAGTTTGCTGAGTCAAAAACATCTTTGTCCATTATTGCCAAGATGCTTAAAAAATAACAGGAATTTTGACATAACATTAAAATAGCCTCCAGTCAAAGGCATAACGAAGGTTACGGTTCCACTGGCGCAGGTGGAGCCCTCTACTGGACTCTCAAGTGGGTTGCATCAGACAGCTGCGGACACATGGTCAAAGAGCAGAGGTTCTCTAACAGCCTCTTTGTTCAAAGGGAAGTTGGGGGGGTGGTGGTTTACATGATCCTGTTTAAATCAATCTAAAATAAAAAAAAGCATAATAGCTAGAGCATTCATTCTGTTTGTTGCAGAAAGCCAAGGCTTCTATCTTTCACCCCACCGCGTTGTACGCTGTTGATGATGCCATCACAATACGTTATGTGCGGCCCAAAACGGGCTGACGCGCGGTGGGCGGAGCCAGTGTATTTCCTGTAACTGAGAAAAAGATGAGATATCTGCACACTGTTTTCAGTGCTCCCAAAGTGAGATCATTTATTAATCGTACAACATTTTGACCAGACTGGTCTTCATCAGGTACATAAATTACATACATTTATGTACCTGACGAAGAGCACTGAAAACAGTTTGCGGATATCTCATCTTTTTCTCTGCACTGATTTTTATCCTGCACCTGTTAAAATTCCTGTTTGGACGTGCACACACAGGAGATTATTATGATCCTGTTCAAATTGATCTAAAATAAGAACCATAATAGAGACTTAATTCTTTCTGCTGCAGAAAGTTAAGGCTTCTGCCCGTCGAGCCAGCGTGTTGTACGCTGTTGATGACATCATCACATCACATGGCATGCGGTCCAAAACGGGCGGACAACCTGCAGTGGCACCAGTGTATTTCCCCATAATGGCCACAGGAGATTGTTATATACCTGGTCCTGTTCATAATAGAGACTTCATTCTTTCTGCTGCAGAAAGCTAAAAGGCTTCTGTCTTTAGAGCCAGCACGTGTTCCTGTTGATGATGTCATCTCAATACGAGACGTGCGGTCCAAAACCACTTGAAAGTGCCTTAGCACTCAAAAAATGAGCATATCTCAAAAACAAAAACATTTACATAGTTCAAATAACTTATGGATTGTTAAGAAATATTTTGTTAATGTTTCTATATTCTGAAATATTTTGGATCAATATGTTTTGTGTGTTTATTTTGTAAAATTTGATGAAAAAACATGTCCAATTTTGTTATCCATTTTATTTATGGCACAATTGCAATACTTAAATCAATTATTATGGTTTATTGACTTACATAACCTTTTAGCATATGTTGTACAGATTTTAGAGATATGAAGCATTTGAAGATACTCCAAGAAATGACATCACAATAAGCAAAAATACAGATGTAGGCAGTGGCGGAGCATTTCTATTCCAGAAACAGGGTTATATGTATGTTTCCCCTTATCATACTTTTAATACTTGGACTAAGTAGCTCTACACTGCACTCCTGTTTCTTTATTTCCATGTTTTCTACATGGATCATCAGCTAGTGAAGATGCTAACTTTTAGCATGATATCATGTAAGTAGCCATCAAGTGCATATTTCAGACCCTTTTACAGGGTACTCAAAGCATCTGCACACTCAAGCAAGCTTTCGGTCAGAGACCTTCTTCAAGGCAAGAACATGGTAGTGGGCACACATTTATTTTAATTCATTATTACCAAAGTCATTTCATACCATTTCACCATTTCATACATATTTCTTTGCCATTGAGGATTTAGCAAATGTTTGAATGTTAAATATTTTTCCTCCTCAATAGCTGCTGCATTGAATAGTTTTACTTAAAAAGGATATACAAACATATGGTACTTTACTGTGTACTGTCCCCACACTGATTTCAAATTAAAACTCTCCGAAGCCCAAAGCTTCTGAAATTATAGTTGCTCTGATTAAAAAAAGGTAATCATTGCCTTGAGCCATGCATGATTATATGACATTGCATTACAGTGGAAGACCATCAACATCTCATTTGATAACTCCGGAGATCAAATTGGATATTTTACTCTTGGATGGCCACTCCCCCCACCCACGTGTTCTTCTTAGACCTCTCAGGCTTAACCCATAAACCTAAAAGTACATTCTATACAAACTTCATACAAACTTCGAAAAAGCAATATTTTGCTGAACACAGTGACCTGATAGTACTAGTCTTTTGGCAATCAAACTGCAGACATGTGATTTATCTCAAAATTGAGTTGAGTGTTGGACTCTATAGAGGGAAGTTTCTGCAGACTTTCGAAAATTAGTTTCACTAGAAAACGTTTCAAATGGAAAAATCCTTGCCTTAAACAGCTGTATCCAGGGTACAGGTTATTTCACTGAATGTATCTCTTTAGTGCAAATACTTGTGATGAGTCTTACATGTTTGGTAGGAATTCATTAACGTGGGTCCCCTGTAGGTGAATACAGGAAGATAAACCTTAGTAGCTCACCTAAATTTGCTGGCAGGAGTCCTGTGCAAAGTGTGCAATAAAAATAATCTTATTGGTTAATACAATTTGTGCTCATTAATTTCGATGCATAGATATGAGTGAATTATTAGAAACATGCAATAATCAAAAATGAAAATTTCTGATTTTTTTCGATTGGATAATAAAAACAGTTAATTAGGATTACCTCACTCGACTAAAAATGCTTTTTTCTCTGATTTAACCAGCAACTGATTTTCAAATAAATGACATATTTCAATCATAACAAGAGAGTCACATTGTCTCTATCTATCAAGGAGCAAATGCTAGTTGCTAGAAAGATTGCAAAAATGAGAGAAATAGTCATGACAATCCGAGCAGAGTGCTATTAAATGTACTTATTTAATACTGTGGCATCTGCTGACTCTAATTTTGCAGTTTTAATTTCCATGCCGGTTATGCATGCTGCATGTGTCAGATGAAGTGTAAAGTGTATCGCTGCTCTCTTGCTGCTCCGATCAATATGCACAGCCATATTTCCATATACTCTATGTAATTCTCTGGACCTACCTCAACATGTGACCAGTGGGATTGATTAGTTATCAAGTTTCCCATTGGTTGATCATGAAGAAAGGGAGAAAAATTGCCCAGGCATTACCCAGGCAGCGCATTTGGACAAGAATAGAAATTCACAGCATAACAGAGTTTGTCTACAAAGCAGATAGTTCTTTACGTTTCTATTTGTTTTGCAGCTCATTGCGCCTCAGGTCATGTTCTCAGTGAGCCTCCATCACTCAGCGTTTGATATTTTTGTCAATAAATCAGCGCAAAGCACCCCGTGTCAGACATGCTCTCTGGGTCTCAGCTCGGCCTGAGTGAATACATATTTATTCCAATGTGGAGCCAATGTGAAATTGTTTGATTTTTGTGCTGGCTGCTCACAGCATTTCTGTTTGATTTACTCAATCCAAAGGTCACAACAGGAGAGCATTTTCTGCCTCATTTATGCATGTGTTTACATGCTTTCCAACTTGTCTGTTTAGAACCAAGACACCAAAATAACTTCCAGGCTAGGATATATATATATATATATATATATATATGACTTGCTAGCTACAGCTAACACAAGTAGCTAGCAATTGCTCAATTAAAAAAGGGACTCTTTGGAGTGTTTCTAATACGACTGTATGAATCTATCACTTTACTATAGTTTCCTCACACTCACGTACATTATAGTGGTGGGGAAGTTGTCACTGGACCAACGCGATGTCAATCTTATATTCTGGTTGTTGATTGGCTAGGGAGGATGTCCTCCCTTGGAGCTTTTTTGGCTAATCACAGATGAGCATAAAAAAAACCAAAGTACATGAAATTGATATAGAGGTCACTCCACTGTGACATCACCCATTTGTGGACTACCGTTTTGAAGCCTCCAGCTTGACATTTTGGCCGTCGCCATCTTGGCTTCTTGGAGCCAGAAGTGACCTTATTTGGACGAGAGGGTGAAGCTGGGGATGAGCAAGGGTTGTATCTGGCAGACAGCTATCAGGCTAGCGATGTCACCAACCTGTCACTCAAAGTGGCCATGCCCTTCATTATGAATAACTTTAAGACTTAATACAATTGAAACGGGTGAGTTATATAAATGTTCCCGTATTGTACAGTTGTTGTCAACGGGGGAATTAGCTGTAGAGACCAAAACCGTTTTTTTTTTTGTCATTTGTATCAAGTGGCCATTTGAGGAACTGCAGTTTTTGACACTAACGTGTTGGCTTCATTTTTCAGCCCCGGGGGTTGCAGCTCAATTGGTACTAAAGGGCTAAATGTGTGCCAAGAAAATATCCCCCACACCCTTACACCACCACCACCAGCCAGAAAGGCAGAATGGATCCATGCTTTCATGTTGTTTACCAAATTCTGACCCTACCATCTGAATGTCGCAGCAAAAATCAAGACTCATCAGACCAGGCAACATTTTTCCTATTTTCTATTGTTCAGTTCTGGAGATGCTGTGCAAATTTTCACCTTAGTTTCCTGTTCTTAGCTGACAGGAGTGGCACCTGGTGTGGTCTTCTGCTGCTGTAGCCCACTTCCAGATTTGACGTGTTGTGCGTTCAGAGATCCTCTTCTGCACCTCGGTTGTAACATTCTCGCTCCCAACTCATCACATACGGCCCCTTGGTCAGGACCCTATGGTGTCATTTTTAATGCTCTGGTTACCCATATGGCGTGATTTTTCAGCGTGCAGGGTCTTGGTTACTTGGTTAGGTTTAGGAAAAGATTGCGGTTTGTGCTAAAATAAGTATGTTTGTTACGTGACTTACGTTCATTGTGTTAGTTTAGTATGTTAAAATAAAAATAAGTTTAAAAAACGGTCAATGTTGACTATTGGTTTCACACGGGATACGAACAGCGGTCTCATGGGTGAAAGTCCTGTGCTTGTTTGGCCCATCCATCCACCCTGACCTCCTCCCTATTTATGGTGGTTGGTTTACATTGGAGTTAGTTGAAAACCTGGTGCGTCTCCTGCAGATGCTAAAGGGTGCCTTGTGCGTCAGAATCCACTGACCAAGCTGAGTTGGGAGCGAGAACGGGTGCAACAACCATGCCACGGTCAACACTCCACATTCAACAAGTCACTTAAATCATATTTCTTCCCCATTCGGATGCTTGGTTTGAACTTCAGCAGATCGTCTTCACCATGTCTACATGTCTAAATGCATTGAGTTGCTGTCACGTGATTGGCTGATCAGATATCCGCGTTAACGAGCAGTTGAACAGGTGTACCTAATAAAGTTGCTGTATGTTTTTTTATGTTGTGTACATGCAGGGTATATGTATTTAAAATACAAAATATGAGTATCTGTAACTGGTATTTTGAATACACTTACTGTCGTTAAAAATAGATTACTTGAAGGGATTACTTTATTACCTACTATTACTTTTATTACCTACTTTATTACTACCAAGGAGGTTATGTTTTTGGTTCAGTTTCTTTGTCAGCAGGATTACGGAAAAACACATGTTGGAAGAGTGTAGCATGGCCCAAGGAAGAACCCTTTAAAATTCAGTGCAGATCCAAATCACAGGGCAGATACACAGATTAGTTTTCACTTTTGCGCAGCCTGCACACTCCAAGTGTCCTTCTAATTTGGTTTTGTTATATTTAGTCTAAAATAATTCATATGAGGCATTTCATATAAACATATTTTGTTTTATAGTGCAACAGTGTGAGAGGAGATGCACAGCCAGTAGTCACAGTCAGGAATGTGTTTATGGAAATATAAGACCCAGATAAATGAGCTCAGCAAGGCCATTTTGAAGTAATCCAAAGTATTTAGAATATGTTACTTAATTTGAGTAATCTAATGGAATACATTACAAATGACATTTTAGGCCACATATTCAGTCATCTGTAGTGGAATGCATTTTAAGTAACCCTCTCAACACTGTGTATATGTTTTTTGTTTTTTTTACTTCAACCTACACCCTTAAGTATAAAAATATTTTTACACTTTTAGAAAATGTAATTTAAGTGGCCACATTTTCACGACAAAGTGAAATGTAGTTCATGAAAGTAAGTCACAAGCTGTTACAATCAACAATGGGGTCAAAATTCCTTTGTGTAATTGTGTTTTTAGTCACGTTTTTCAAGCACTCTCATCACACTCCCACTTTATTTCTCCCATGAGACCAGCCTGACATTTTTTTCAAGTGAGATGCTTCTGCAGTATGTCTCTGCTTTATTACTATTCAGGAATGGCTTATAGCTTGTTGATCCTATCTCCACATGTTGTAGAACGATAAGGCTGCCGGTAAAGATGCCATTCAAATTGCCTCTCTCCAGTGCTGCTCTCTTTTTCCTGTCCTCTGCCCTGCCCAGCCCTGGTGGCCTGTTGTGCATCCAATTAATATGTGCATTTAAGCTATTGTACTGTCAGTACTATGCTGACCCTACAGCAAATCTGTTCTGCTTCAACTAAGTTAATTGTTATCTTCTGAGGCGTGCAAATAGACTTTTGGAATAGATTCTGAAGCCTTCATTCAAAATGAAATAAATGGGTAAAAAAGTTCAACTGGCTTGAGAAATGACACCATATCTCAGTCAGCAAGTAGTTTCTAATTTGATTCTTATAATCACTTTACATTCAACTAATAGAACTCAACCGATATAGGATTTCTTTTAGACCGATTCTGATTTCAGAATGGAAAAATTCACCCATTACCTATATGACGGTCGATATAGTGAAATCTTGAGGTGGAATTTTCTATGTGTATTGTGCACCGATTTTGCACCAATATGACTATGCAAAGTTTACATTAATTACATTAATGGTCATTATCTAGTGTTATCTTAGATTGCAATAAACTTTGCACCGCAAAGATGAACATATTTCAATCAGGAGAGACTTAATTTGAGTGTATTTTATTGACGTGCACCAGGATTAGAAATGTGAATAGTTCTTTAGCAATTAGACCCCATCGGGATGTCATATATTTTAAGGGGGTGATGAAATGTAATTAGAATAGGAAACCCCCTCATGGGGTCTAGACACTGGTGGTGGTGATGAAATGCTGAGATCTGAGATGATGAGAAGTGGACGTCTGATGAGCCCAACCTGGGCACTGGATATGATGAAGAGTGGACTTCTGATGAGCCCGACCTGGGGACTGGATATGATGAAGAGTGGACTTCTGATGAGGCCGACCTGGGCACTGGATATGATGAAGAGTGGACTTCTGATGAGGCCGACCTGGGCACTGGATATGATGAAGTGTGGACTTCTGATGAGCACAAACTGGGCACTGGAAATTATATCACTAACAATACAAAATATGAACATTGACTTTCAGTCCACAAAGAAGAGCAAGAATAGAGTCTGGAGAGCAGGGAGAGATGCAGCAATGTAACGCTACTGTCTGAGTTGTCAAGTCGTTGGAATCATGCCACCAAAGCGACTGTCAACAGACTCTTATTTCACTGGTTGCACAATAAATGAAAACATACATGATACAATGTTGGCCTGCTGTAATGTTTTGCTGAACTATTGGTGTTGGTGGAGCTAATCATTAGATAAACAAACAAATCATAATCTGCTGTCACTTATTAATGTTAACTAATCAATGGTGCTTATAGAATGCAATATGACACTCGAGGTTGTGATGTTGTGCTGAATAATATCACCGCTGTGATTATCTTCGGCATTATCTACAACTGAATCACAGCCGTGATGATATTCAGCACACCACTCGCTCTCATGTGATATTGCTTAATTATACATACAATATATTACATTGCCAACCAATTCTAGAAATGAACACTGAGAAAATAAAGAATAAAAATAAAACAAATAGCTAAATAAACATCAGTACTGTATGTTCATTATCAGTCAATTGCTGACCATCTCACCATTTATTGATCAGGCTCTAACAACTAATGAATTGATAACCAAATGAGAGAAGTCATGATGGGCTGTTTCAGTTTTGTCCCTCTCCTCAGACAGACTATCATGGAGGATGGGACTCTACGAATCACCAACATCTCCAAATCGGACGGGGGCAGGTACACTTGTTTGGCCAGAAACCATTTTGGAACATCCAGCAGCACTGGGACGCTGGTGGTGAAAGGTATTTCTGTTTTTTTTTTTCTCCACACAGGTTTTGACTACTGTACCTTTTAGGCCAAGGGTTTAAACTTTTGTTAAGGGAAAAAATACTAGCTCAAGCATGAAATTGATAATGAAATATACAGCCATTTTATGTTCCTGCCGGTTTGACAGACGTATAAGTCATCCATGGTTTTGTCAGCTGTGAGTTATTGTTCATGTAGCAGAGTGGAGCAAACCACCGGCATCTATAGCTGTGAGTGAGAAATATTTTGTCACTAACATTTAATTTAAAAGGAGCTGCTGTAGTATTTTCAGATTTGGGTTTTTAAGTAATGATAATTATAGAGAGGTTTTTTTTTTTCCTAGTTGACATTGTGATTGCAGCGTGCTTAATTATTCATTACTGAGTTATGAAAGGCATTTGCTTCCAAGTTAAGTTATTTAAGGTCACTTAATTACACTGATAGAGCAGAATCTATCTCACTATCCCTGGCAAATTAAGCTTTATTACCTTCTTCATTTTGCTGGATTTTATAGACATACAGTGCTACGTACAGTAACAAATATGTCTCCCTTTTTCCTTCCATAATGCTGTAGAGCCTACCAAGATTATAGTCCCACCCTTGAGTTTGGACGCCACCGTGGGACAGAGCCTTGTGCTGCCATGCGAGGTGTCCAGTGATTCGTCCCTGAGTCCCATCTTCAAGTGGTTCTTCAACGGGAAAGCCATTGATTTCAGCAGGCAGGAGCACTTTGAGATGATTGGAGGGGTATGTATAATATGGGCCAATACTGGATTTTAGGCAAAGAAAATCAGTGCCAAAGATTTGACCTACATATCAGCTAGAGCTGATATTGAAGCTCTTGAAGGCTGTGCTTTTCTGCCAATTTATGTCTATGATAGATATTCATATAAAAATCAGAAAGATTCGGTGTGCATTGAATTTTCTATGCTATTTACATTTTTGTTTGATCCCCACAAAAAGTAATGCAAAAATGACAATTTGTGGTTGTGTGATTTTAATATCCAAACCATGATGGGTTTTTAACTTTAAGCCTTAATATAGTTTAAACGGGAGAGGTATACACATCGTACAGTTGCCATGAACAGGAAATTAGCTATTGAGACCAAAACCCCAAAAAGACCCTTTTTTGGTACTAGGCTGTAAAGATGTTTATTTCTGCTGTGAAGCTGGGCATTTTAACATGGGGGTCTATGGGGATTGACTTGCTTTTGGAGCCAGCTTCAAGTGTCTGTTCAAGGAGCTGCAGTTTTTGGCACTTCTGCATTGGCTTCATTTTTCAGCCCTGGAAGTTGCCGCTTTCCTTCATGCTATGCTAAGTTTGCTGTAGCTTATTATTTAATGGACATATATAAATGTAAAACTATTTCTTTAATTAATGAGCTTTCACAGTGCTGGTATGCACATATTTGAATTGTCTACAGTCTTTATGCTAAGCTAGGCTAATTGCCTTAACGCACAGACATGAGAGTGGTATCCATCTTCTCATGTAATTCTCTGCAAAAAAGTGAATAAGTGTATTTCTCACAATGTCATACTATGCTGTATAGTATAGGTAGACTGAAAGAATAACAACATGAAAGAACCAAGGAACCTGTAGTTTCAGGGTTACCTTTTTAAACCCATGTGTCAGAAACTGTGTAATTCACAGATGGCAGCAGACGTTACTGTGTGTTGTGTCTGAGGGGAAAACCTGTAAACAGGAATGACATTTCTCCATCCCGCAGGTGATCTCACTATATGAGCAAATCAATCAATTTCTCACCGAACAAAGGAGCCTAAATGTTTGTAATTACAAGATGTATGCTCCCTCTGATGGAGCACACCAGGCCCACTGAAGTGGCTGTACAGCACTGACATTTCCACAGTGAGCACAATCACAGCAGCTGTTTCACTTGGGAGGGACTGATTTCTGAATCAGTATAAACACAACTAACACTGATCCATTTTTTTTGTAGCCATCCTTAAAAATTGAATAAATGTGTTCAGGTAGAGTACTAGTGTTTGTTACAAGTGAACTGATCTGCATGTGTAAAATCAGTGGAGTGCCCCTTTAAATTTAAATGTTCAAGATATGAACTGACATTTTATAGTTGAAAAATTGAAAATCAACTTTCTGGTGGAAAGACCATGTTATGGAGACACTACATTTCAACATAATTTGGGCATGTCAGTACTGAAATGTCTTGTTGCTTATCAGCTGGCAGATATATCTGTGATAAGCTAACACTGGCCTGGACAGTTTCTCTGTCGAGCTCTTGTTCAAACAGCCGTGTGTGCAGTTTGAGCAAACCTTTGAAAATAAATTAAACAAAAAAGTGGTGCATACAAGTACAAGTACAAGTACAAGTCACATTTGAATATATATGTTTATTAGGTTCTGCATTATCGCAGCAGTTAGGACCAGCAGTCCTGGGGTCCACACAAAACACAGAAATAACAACTGACAGTCATACTACAACTAATGCAATACACCACAACAACCTACAATACATCCTACCTCTGTGAAACCAATACTATTCTGTTTTGGTAACACTTTATATATTAAGGTCAATTTAATAAGTGTTAATAGGTAATAATGCCTCATAAGATGCTTGTTAACATTATTATGTGTTAATAAAACTATGTAAACTAACAGTTAAGTTTCATATATAAGACATTTATAAGAAATGTGTTAACAGTTTTAGGCTGCTTATGAATGTCATTAATAATGCTATTATTAACACATATTAACACATAATAATGGTAAGTATCTTATAAGGACCTTATTACCTATTAACTAACAATTGTTACAAAGACCTTGTAACAACACATTATGCAATAACTACACACAATGTAATAAATTGTCACTTCATTATGTAATAACACCTGTGTTTTATAATAATCTGCCGCAGCCTGAATGCAATGTCTAATACATTTACCTGCATTTTGTAATCAATTATTACAATTATTATATTGCAGTGCAATATATTATATATTGTATATTGCATTACAAAATGCAGGAGTTGCATTTTTTCATGAAAATGTAATACATTGTGTAATAACCAACAAAAATGTTAACATTTATAAAAATCGTTATAACATTATAACAACAATGTTTATTTAATGTATTCTAGCATGAATCATACTGACTCCAAATCATTTTAAAATCTAAAATTAATTCAGTAGATTAGTAGATTATCTTTAATTGGCCCAAACCACATCAAGCGTCACTGTATTCCCTTAACTTCCATGTTGTCGAGTTATTACATAATGCAGCGTTATTACATAATGTCTTGTTACAGATCTTAATAAAAAGCATTACCCAGTTATTTAGACACTATGTGACTAAGAGGTTTTTTAACTTAGAATGTAGTAGGTGGTATTTCTGTGTTATTATGAAAGGTAATATTAATATCATAGGGGATAACAGGATGAACAAAGTATTAAAAACATATGTATCTCTATTCTCTGTTGAAACTCATAAAGGCAGTTAAGTTATACAGTAATGCCATTAGAAGCCTGCATTACAGCGTATTAACTGCCTTTATGAGTCTGTAGGTCCTTTCTTTTTTCTGTGTGTCAAGATTATTTGTATTTTATCTGTGTAGGGCTTTAAATTGTCAAGTCAGGTTGCAGATATATGAAGATATCAGCCATATACTACTCACCAATATATTTGTTAGGAATAATCACTAAAGGCTGATTAAGTGAAATGCCCTTTTACCCTCAGATCTAAATTAATTGAATCCTTCTGTAACCTCGACCCTGGTTTATCTAAGATTACACTGAAAGACGCTAATTCAAAACACAACAAGCTGATTGCAGGCAGGGCCGGATCTAAGCATTCTCAGGGCATGTGAGTGGAGTGGAGCGGTGAGAATAACTGCTCTGCATTCACGGAGCTGTTTGCCCCCCCCCCCCCAGCTCCCCTGCTCAAAGCCGCACCTGCCTGCTCCGCTAAATATCGCTCCATGATCAACACAGATTTTACTCTGCTCCGTTTTGCTCACCGCTCGATCAAAAAAGAAGAAAAAAGCTGCATTGTATTTAATAGATGAATGCTGCCGTCTTTCCCTCCATGCTGCTCCAGTGCCCGGAGGTCCTCGGTCACACGCCCAGCATGGAGAGAGGGCGCGCACCGCTCGTCTCCATGTACAACGTGAGCTTCGGGCACATACTGATAATCTATTATAAACCATAAACACATATTATACATGATATAAATTATCAAATATACATCCCCAGTGAGCCATAACCCTTCTCATGTTCCTGCCTCTCTCCCTGCTGTTCTCCTCAAGTTCAATTCCTCCATTTTTTACCTCCGCATGATGAAATCTCATCCACTATATTTATTAGAAATAACCTAGTATCACTACTATTTATGATTGTGTTTTTACAGTAAGTTATTATCCACATATTTTTCCGTTGTATCTTGTGTCAGACAGTGAGGGACACACAGACAACCTGTGTGTGTGTGTGTGTGTGTGTGTGCGCGCTGAATGTCAGCAGCCAGACACACACAAACGCAGCCTGCACATCGACCGACTAACGAAAACCGAAAACCATGGTGTGAGCGGTACCGGAGCGAAATTGGAGTGGGATGGAGCGGGAGATATGGCTTCGCTCCAACTTTTAAAGAAACATCCGCTCTGCGCTCCATCCAACGTCCTCGCGCTCGCCGCTCGCTCGCTCCGCTCCGCTCACGTGCTCTGCATTCTAGGCACACAGGGCCTCCTTCCCAAACTGCCTACATAATTAAAATATTTTAAAATATATGTAAAACATTATTTAATTTAAGCTACATAACATAATGTTTGACATCTATTTTAAAATCTTAAAAAAATATAACAATCCTATCTAAAACTTAATTTTAATGTTGATGCATTTATTTATTCTTTTTTTTTTTTAAACACACAATGTTAGCACCAATGTGTGGGAAAACAATAAATGAATTAATTTAAATTAAATGTATAATATAGGGCTATGGTCTCCACTATAAATAAATTACTAATTGTGTATAAATACAGAAATATAAATAGATACGCTAAAATATATACCTAACTAAATTAATGAGCATAATAATCAGAATCAGAATCAGAATCAGAATCAGAAATTGTTTATTGCCAAGTATGCGAATATACAAGTATAGAAGCATA
>JAOVVB010127066.1:0-12367 GCA_028570985.1 Heterobranchus longifilis | reverse complement strand
GCCGAGGAAGAACCCAGCAAACTTTGGAGTGGATTCGAATCACGGGGCAGATAGACAAATTATTTGTCACTTCTGTTAACATTGTGAGATAGGGCATGGCCTTGGCGGAGGTCTGTGCCCTTCTAGTTTGTTTTAGTTTTATTTGCTCTAAAATTTGTGTGCGCAGAGTGCACCTGCCACACAGCAATGTGAGAGGAGACGCACAGCCAGGACACTGTCAGGATGGTGTTTTTGTTAATATAAGAGACAGACAAATGAGCTTGATTTTGAAACATTCCAAAAGTAATCCCAAGTATTTAGAATATGTTATTTAATTTGAGTAATCTAATGGAATATGTTACAAATTACATTTTAGGGGATGTGTTCAGTAATCTGCAGTGGAACATTTTAAAAGTAACCCTCCCAACACTGGTGATGATCTAGCTGTATGCCAGACAGGGATTCACTAATGTCACTATAACTATAATCTATGAAATTATCTCTTAGAAATTATGACAAATTGATCATAGAATAACATTATAATAATAAAAACTACCACATTTACCAGCCTGCAGTGATTAATATTTACATTTGAAGGACAATGTCATTTAAATTATTCTGAGTTTCGGCCCCTTAAATTGTAATATAATCCGTATGAATGTTAATAAGATCCTGAACATAAGATGGCAATGTTATTCATTTGGGGAGCTCTGACAGATAGCCTGGTAGTTCATTCTCAGCTAAAGGAAAATAGGAGAGGACAAAAATAAGAATTTCCAGGACATTTGACTTTTTCTCTCATGTTCCATGTGTTTTTCTTGACTGCAAAATTGGTTTCTAGGTTTTCCAGGATTAAAGAAGAGAGTGCAAGGTATACAGGTATACACACACAACAATGTGGTAACATAAGTCAAAACTCGAGGTCAAACAAATGCAGTGGCCAAAGGATCAAATGCATGCCACTTTAGATAATCACCAGTCGTTTTTTTACCAACAGTCTTTTCAAAGTGAATATACAAAAGAGACTGTAATAACACTGACCTTGTCTCATTCCAGATTTCCAATTAGCAAATTAATAAGAGGGGTTCATTTCAGGTTTTATGGTGCGAGGCTCCACTGCCAGTCTTCATTAGTGCTGATTAGTGCCGCCGCCATGGCCTCTCACTGAGTCATAAGCTGTCGGTGAGTCCTGATTGTTCCTTCTATTCACACGGCACTCATAAAAGTCAGCAATATATTGCTATATTGGATTATGGAGTTGAGCGTTGTTACAACAAGACGATGCCACCCGCTTCAAAGGTTATCAGCAGATTCAATGGATGTTATCAGTTGTAATCACTCCGATAGATATGAGGTGGTATGGCCCTACTCTACCTCCTAGTTGGCTCAGTAGGCTGTATAATTTATTGGTAAGCTGGATCACCCATCCAGGTCAATATTAGATGATCGAGCAACTGCTTGACCACGGCGCTGTAGAATGACTATAGTATGTAGAGCGACTATGGTAGGGAGTAGTAGCTAAAGCACAAATAAAAAGGAAGGTTTGGGGTGGTTTGTGGGTAAAAAAAAACAGAACTTTCACATGGGAGACCAGTGTCCATGTCCCGTGTGAAGTTCCTTACGTGAGGTTCTTAACAACCACCACGAACATAAGTATTTTAACCCAAACCATGATCTTTTTCTAAACTTTACCACATGGTTTTGTTGCCTAAACCTAAGTTTTGTTTGAATTCACAACAGGACTCCCAGAACGTAAAAAAGTGAGGCCTAGGGGTCCTGACCCAGCTAACGGCGATTGTTACCATGTGAATAGATGATAACGGAACCTTCTAGTAGGTGTAAGAGGCTCCTTTGTAACTCATATCCAATAGGCTGATAACTACTTATAACGGCCATTCAAATTGGTTGATTGGTTGAGTATTCAAAATGCGTGATAATGCCATCTCATTTTACCAGTTATTTCCAGCAACTTAAAAGGGCAAAACTAAGACTTTCACATGGATCTGTTGAAGACAGGATACCTTGAAGAGTAATTTTCTGAGACTGCCACATATGGTGAGAATGAAGCTCAATTTAGCATTAAGAGTGTAATCGATACCCAACCTTGGATTCTACACTCCCTTTAGTGATGCCAATTGACGCCGACTTCAAACCCGAAGAAAAATCTCCTTTCTGTCTGTGTTGTGGAAACAGATGGCTCGAATATCTCCACGCAGATGCAAAACACAAGCTCACAGCTAACCAGCGTTTTGTGAGGAATGTATTTCCATCATGACCGTGCTGATGCTGGTAGACAGAGCTGGGGATTGTTGTGAGGAAATGATGTGTGCAAATGCTGTGTCAGCAGCGGAGGGATGCTGATGCGAAGACCTTCTCAGTTCCCACCAGACCGACCACTGACACAGCTGGATTGTGCTTATACTGATGTGGATCTGCCACTACGGATGTCATGCGGACAGGCAGAATTGGAATAGCTATTAAGCTGATTTCCACAACCATGCTCTGGGAGAAAATATGTTTTTGTTTATTCAGTGTCGCTTGAAAGGGTTCCTTAAACCCAAGGATTGAAAAAAAAAAAGTATAAAATGGAACAACACAATACTGTTAATAATAATGCTACGTTTTTCTTCACAGATAGATGAGGTCTTCCTTTAAAATTGTATAGAATTTCCATCTGTGATCACATGAAATTGGTCCAAGTGCAACAGTCACGCAGCAGGAATTTCCCCTGCTCCTATTTGACCAGCAGCAGCAATGGCCATTTCTGCTTGTGTTGCTCATAAACCAACACTAACTCAACTCTCAGCCATGATGCCTCTGGTCAATGGCGTGACCAAAATGTGTCTGAGAAAGGCATAACAACGTAAAGGTTTCTTTCTGGAGGTGTAAAGCCTCTCCTGTAATTACCACTTCATCAGTGAAGTAAGGGGAAAACAGAGGCCCCAGCTGATTTTTGTCTAGGATGGTAAACAGCTTGCCCTGGCTTTGCTGTGGTTGGATGGCAGACGTTGCTGCTGTCAGCCAGACAGACTGGCTGCCCTATATGCATGCATTTATGTCTGAGTGCCCTACAGTACAGTATGTATTTCAGGAAACAAAAAGAGCGGCTGTCTCATCAGTGAAAATGGTAATGAAAGAGCCGACAAACTATACTTTAAATTGAACTCATTCTGTCAAACGAGATACGTTTTAATGTGTATGTGGAAATGTGCAGTCTCAAGTATGTCTTTTAAATGGCAAGAAGAATATAGTTAAAGAAACCTGAAGATTAATTTTGTACTACTAGAAGGGCAAACATACGATGTGTGTTCTCATTTGTCTAAAATATTTTTTCACACACATTTTCATTTTCTCGTTTACCTCCTTACTTTGGTACGGCCAATTCTCTTGTTAATCCTTCTACACTGTTGGCCTGGTGAGAGTGTAAGACCACCATGTTTTTCCCCTGATACACATGGTGTATACACATGAGAGGCTTCACCAGGTAGGCACATAACATGCCCAAAGGGTCACAACATCCTGTCCAGATACAGGATGCCGAAACCCTGACCAACCAGAATGATTTACCAGTGCAGCCATAAACAAAATCCTTCACTGACTGCCTATTCGCAAACACTACCAACTGTTTCATCACCACCAAACTGGAGGGAGTGTATGCTACAGTATATGAACATTAGATGATGCCTTTGTTTCTGTTGCTTCAATATAGGAACAGTTATTTATTGAACTTGGCTGCATCTGCTTAGATTTGGTGCCATAAGAAGCAGCACATCATTTCTGGGTGTAGTCTCCGTGACGCCACCCATAGGTTTCTGAAGAGCCATTGTGAAGCTCAATGTAGCTCAATGCCATCTTGGCAGTGCCTGACTCCGCTAATCTTGGCTAATCCAAAAATGGGCAAAGAGGTGGAGCTGAGGCAGGCCCAATGAAGCCTACAGTCTATGCTAGCCTCCTGTCATGGTACCCACCCGTCACTCAAAGCAGCCATGCCATTAATTATGCATAACTTTAACCTTAATATAATTTAAACAGGTGAGTTTTGAAATAATTCAGCCTCCGTACATTTTTCATTAATGGGTAAACTAGCTACATAGAGACCAAAATTGTTTTTTGGTACCAGACTGTGTTTATTTCTGCTGTAAAGTTGGGCATTTTAACATGGGGGTCTATGGGGATCGACTCGCTTCTGGAGCTTCAAGTGGCCATTTGAGGGACTGCAGTTTTTCTGCACTTCCGTGTTGGCTTCATTTTTCAGCCCCAGAGGTTTCTGATTGGCTATGACCGAACATCAATTACCCAAACAAACATGATCCTTACATTAATTATATTAAATTGCATTGCCATTATGCATTGTTCTCTACACCCAACCAATTTTTGAGTCATTGTGTGTTAACTTCTAACTTCCTTTTGGTCTATAATGCCACATTGTCTTGAGTAGCAGCCAATCTGGACAAATAAATAAATAAATAAATAAATAAATAAATAAAATAGCAGCCACTTAATATCATCTCCACTATCTATATGTCTAGATGTTTATGAATGTGGTCTCATGCTGTGATGCAAATGTGATTGCAAATGTGAGACACTTTCTCAGCATGAAAGCAGACAGAAATGCCCAGAATGGCAGAAAGTCTACTAAGTGAATGGCATCGAATTTACATGTGTCAGGGCTAAAACAGAATACAAATGACACGTAAAAGCATGTGTTTTTTTCAACACATATTATTTGTCATTGTATACGTCTCAGATCCAGATGTGGAAACCAGGGAATTTGTATGTGCAAACATTCGCCTGTAAAAATGTTGAAGTGAAAGTGGCGTGAAAAAGGAGAAATTAAACATCAAAGAGAAGGAGGAGTGGTACCATTTGATTTTTAACCTCTGCAGACCTGCCTCAGCACTGAATGACCCTTGATCCTACATATCCTCAGAATCCCGGATCCCTGTGCTTTCTCACTCTTTTTCACTCTGGCCCACGCCTGTCAAAGCTCCATATTTATGGACCATGTCTGATCAGTGTCCACCTGTTTTTTCACTTCTCTTTGCTAAAAAAAGTTTCAATTCTTCTCATAATTCGTAGCATACAAGGTTGTTTTCTTTTACATGAATGCAACAAACACCCAAGGACCATGTGTCTTAGCACAATACCCATTAAAATGTAATACAATGACTTGCTGTACCAGATTTGAAATAAAACAGGCTCAGGTAATGCATTATCAGATGCTGCCTTCTGTACAAGTGAAACACAAATATTTCTTAGCTTATTTTTCCGCATATACTGAAAGAGTTACATTTTATGCACAGTAGTGAGGCTTGCCCTGATTACATCTGCACCCTTTCCCAGCCCACCACACCACTGATCGACCTTCCACATCCTTGTTCCTGACTTTGTGTGTGACACACACTAATTGAGATTCTCTGCTCATTGTTTAGTAATTTAAAAAATGTCCCTTGGATAGAAAGAAATGGTGATGAGGAACATTGCTTAGAATAGAGAAAGTAAAGAATGACAAAAGAAAAAAAAAACTGAAAAAGAAAACATCTGGTGCTCATTAACACCTCTCATGGTGAATTAGAGGGTGAGTATGAATAACTAACATTTTTTCAATGGGTTTTAAAAATAAGATAAGATTAGACAAGGAGTTAATTTGCAAAAACAGATAAAAGCCATTCTTAAAATGAATAAACCAACACCAGTTTGTTTGACATTCCCTTGATTGAAACATGATTTAGGAAAATAAATAAAAACGGAGCTATCCGGTTTTCAACCCTTCAGATATGTTCTAATATTAGATGTGGAAGAGTAAGTGATGGACATCTTACAGAAGAAAGAAAGATTTGGACCTGATGCTCGTGGGATCCCTCCTATATATCATACATTCCTTCTACAGGCATGTGCAATAATTGTGTTACATGCCTGTGAAGGTCTACTGGTTTGTTTCTATGTTTCTGATGACAGTGTGTCTGTGGTTACGACTGTCTGGACTCCATCTGGCCTCTGACCCAAACCACAGGATCCAGTCCACAGCCCATTAGCACTCATTCATTCCCCCAACTCCACCAGGCTGTAAGTCACTGTTGCCATCTATTGGATACATGAGTTCATATCCCTGCATGTGCATCTTCCATGGAAAATATGTCCTGCTACCTGCAGCTGCAGCTGATATTTACAGTGGTCGTGTTGCAAACACAAAGCACAAAGGAGATCTCATCAATTCAGGCAAACCAAACCACAGACTTATCCAGGCAGAAACATACTGTAGGAATATATGTCTTTCTTTCACATTGAATTCATGAATTTCACAATTTACATTCATTTGCAAAAAGAACACCATTCCCACCCCACAACAAAAACATCCCCTACCTCCTGCTGTCACTCTGTAATGTTAAACTGGCTCTATTTTATAGCGAAATGTACAACACGGTATGAACGTATACCAAAGTCTACACAATGAAATTCCATAATTAATACAAGGCACCTCGTAATGCAAAGTGAAAGTGAGACATGAAAAGTCTTTAAGATCTAATGAGAGGCCAGAAATGTCAAAAACCATATCCGTGTACCATGGGTAGAAACATGGTAATTGCATTATTCCTGTACTTGTGTAGAGGGTTTGTCAAAGCATGTCAAAAAATATCTCCACACTTTCTTGTCAGAACCCTGTATCATACACAATTTTTTTCAAGCTTCAAGTTAGACAATGCCTCCCTTTTTCTAGTGGGTGATTTGTCATGGCAGTATGCCAGGCCCTATGTTTTGTCCCACAAATGACAAAACATGTATATCTGTCTACATCTTTATTTACTTTTCTTGCTGCAATAAGCAGAAAAAAAATGTGGAGACTTTAAATCATATCCATGGAAAAGCTCTGTATACTAGGTATATCTGAAATAAATAAGTGTCTTGTACTTTGATTGAATTCGGAGAGGCAGCAAGTCATATTTCTGTGGCTTCTATTAGCATCCAGTGCAGAGTAAATCAGCCGTAAATCCTATAATCTTCCTCATCCATCATGAGGATGAGGCTATGTCAGAGAGGAGAACCAAAAGCTCAGCAAACAGCACGAGGCTGGTGGTCCGCTCTGTGAAGTACAGGTTGGACCAAAGCTCATTTTTATGCATGAATACTGTAAATATACTGTATTAATTATGAATGATGTCATTTTGAGAGAGGCTTGTAGCAACACAACTAACCCACTCCTGTGTAGTCTTTTAAGTTGTCCAGCAAAATGTTGTAAGAACTCTGAAGGAGAAGATGTGAAAAGCAGCAAAGTTACAGATGTTAAGGAACGGATTGCACAGAGGGACATATAAGCTGTGTGGACTCAAGGAGACAACTTGTCACTAAAAATAGAAAATGTGATATATTATTTATCATGTGCGCACTCGCACGCACACGCACGCGCACGCACATGCACGCCCACGTGCACGCACACACACACACGCACACACCCCCACACACACACACACACACACACACACACACACACACACACAGAAATGCATGCACAAATCCAGCTTTATGTGTTAGTCTTACTGTGGGTTCATGTAGTGGCCAGTGTGTATGTGTGTGTGCATGTGTGTGAGATGTCGACAGAGAGATAGAGATTGTGTGCTTACATGAACTATAAAAGTGCACATCTTGCTCCGTCAGAGAGCCGAGCTCTGCCTTGCACAGTCTTAAAGGAGATTTAGTCTCAGGTAGCAAATAATAGCTGGTGACATTATCACTTATATCAGCAGGCTGCCCTCATGCATATCACTGTATTATTTGTGGGCTGCCAAATGGAACTTTTGTGTGCGAATGCAGCATGCCACATTCAAGAGCGAGATAAACCCATACACATTCTTAAAGGTAACGTTTTCACATTTGTATTACAGATAAAGCATTTTTTTCTGTATGCTGGTAAAGGTGACATGATTAGAAAACACTAGCATGCCACTGTGCCACAAGATTGAGGTTGTGGTTGATTTTAAATAATATAATACAATAATAATAAAAGAAATACGTTCCTATTAAAATGTATGAATACAGTAGGGTTGAAGTTCTGCCTGCTGTGGGCCATAAAACCAACCTCTTTATATACACTAGGGGTGCAATGTTTCAGTTTCAGGTTTGTATTGTTTTTGGTTCACAGTTTTGGTTTTGGTTTGGTTTGTTTTGCACATTAGGGAAAAGAAAAACATAACAATTTCCAATGTTTTCTCTGTATTTTGTGGTTTGCAAGAATAACATTTACTTCCATCCAGAGATTTGATAGTCTCGCATAGCCTTATGCCTGTCTTATCTCCACAGTGCTGCTGGGGGAAAGTCTGGATTGAATGTGGTGGAACACCTACACAAAAATGTTGCAAACATATTCATTGTAGATCTTTATAATCATTCACTGAAAGAACAGAGCAGGCCTGCCTTATTGCATGATCCAAATCTTCTTCAAAACTTGCAAAACCACACAAAACTTGTGTGTAGGTTGATAGCTCGGAGGCTGTTGTTGTTTCATCACATCACTTCCATCTTGTAGTCTCACAGCACTATCTTCTGCTGGTGGACTGGCCTAACACAGCTCAAAGCTTGTCATGCTCAGAGCCCTGTTGTTTTCAAATATGAGAAAAAGCAGTCTTATCAATTAAAGATACTGTAGAATACATGATTTTGCTTGAGCACCAAAATCAGCCTGGTCTCACAAAATTGCACATGAATAACATGCCAATTCGTTAAGTAATTTTGTGGGATCACAACACGATGATTTTTGTCGTGTCATTTTACGCCATGAATTTGCAGCTGCAAACCCATCTGCATCAATGTTACACACTTACGCAACTGCTCTGGAAGTAAGGCCACATAGTATAAAAATTGCCCTAAATATCTGGGCGGGTGGGAGAGGAGGTGGATAGGTCCAACAAACACAGGACTTGTGCAACAAGTTATTTTCACTTAACAGTTGATTTTGGTTATTCATGCTAAATTGTTACTAATTACGTAACTTAAGTACATAAGTTGACTTATGTAACAAACATCCTTATTTTAACCTAAACCACAATGGTTTTCCCAAACGTAACCACCTATTTTTTTGCTAATTTCTTATTAATTGGAATCAACAACATTAAACACGTATTTAAAACTGCGACTGTAGTGAAGCGGCATACACTGATGTGGAAAAGTGACGTCAAGGGTTCCTGAAGAGTCCATATGTGATGAGTTGGGAATGACACACAAAAAGCTTAAAATGTGCTACATGACCTGTAAAACATGGCAGAAAGTGGCATGCTATTTATACGCTTTCCCATGAGATCATGTTGCCAAAATCCCTAAATATGCTGCCAGTTCACTGAAACTCATCTTTGAGCTGCGTTGAGTTCAACATTAACAGTGAGCTGATAGGAAGCTGTGGGATTTGAGACCACTTTACCAAATTAGAAATTGTATCTTCAAGTAGCTTCATATAACACTCAAGACTGGAGTGTCATTGCCATCTAAACCTGTAAACGATATCGCTTTTCATGCCACCCTGAGACCAGCTGATGTCTCCTTGGGAAGGCGGGTGACCTGCTCCAGCTTGACTTAGTGCCTCTTCCATCCCATTCCAGTCATTTAATCTTGGAACAGTATCAAGATAGCGATCTCCCTTTAACCTCCACAGAGGGGACGGACACAAAGGGACAAACTCCCCACTCCATCACTCAGCGTCAAGCAGTGGTGGCATGCCAAACAATCCCATTAGCCCATTGCAAAAAGGCCCGAGGACACCAGCTCTGTCCTGAGTCAACCGCAGCTCTCTCCTCATTAGAACATCCTCTCTCCTCCCAACATCCATGCACTCATGTGTCAGCATTTATAATGAACTCACTCAGAGCTACACTCAGCTTTTACTCTGAGGAAATAGGCAGTCCCATCACTCTGAGTAGCTTTTTACAACTCAACACTGATCAATTAATGACTAGGAATGAGACCCTGAGAGATATTCATACAGGAATATTAGAGTGATGCTGAAAGAAACAGGAGCACACGGAGAGGGATAATAAACTATGAATTGCAACTCACAGCAAATCCAACAGCAGAGAGGCACTCACGCAGTCACGTACATATTGATACCTCTTAAAGCTGGCAACACATGCCAAGGTCGCTGGCCTCATATAGAGGATTTATTTCATTCTCATATCCAGGTGCCTGTCGCAGAGAAATGAGCTGAGACTCATACAGCAACCAGACTAATCAAAGTGGCACACAATGTTTAGTGCTTTCCGGATCTTGCTTTAAAGAGTCCAGGGACTGACAAAGAATAGTAAAACAAAAGTACTAGCTTTGACCCTGCTGGGCTACACACATCATATATAATATGACATTTTAAAACACAAACCTTCTCCGTCCACATAATCATTTTAGCAGCACTGTTTCAGAAATAATCTCTGTCTATATTAACATGACTGAAAATGCATATCACATGACCATTCACTTACAATGGGCATGTGCCAGTGTAAACAGGAAGCAGATTTCTAACATTACTCTGTAAAGTTGGAATTCATGGATGTATAAGTTGAAAATACAGAAAATATTTCGGACGAAATACAGTAATGGTGAAAATAAGACCAGAGATTTTGCGTGGACCGACGATAAGGTGGAATACGGCAACATATTAGAACAGTAGCGGGAGCATTATCCCAGGAAGCCATGGCAATGGGAAAGGAGTAATACATAAAAATAGGTATCCGCACACTGGAGTACAGCTCCTAATAATTATTGACTACATACAATGATTCAACCTAACAGGGTCTTCATCAGGTAAAATCATGGTGAAGGAGTACCCACACAAGAAGGATTGAAATCACAAAAAATGTAAGTCGGGTGTGGGTGTCTGCATCATCGTTTCCAAAGGTCTCTGTTTTCGTCCGTCCAGACTAAAACGCAACCCTGAAGTTTTCAAACTAAAATGGGGTCAGCAGCGTTTCCAAACGTCTCCGTGGAAACACTGGAGCAGTGTGGATGCTAAGTGTAAATGTAGCAAAAGTTATGCATTTTAAAACTAAAACGTATTTGTGTGGATGTAGCCTAACTCTTTTCATAAGGTGAAAAAATACAAGAGGAAGAAGGAAACAAAGTGAAGTAGAAGGAAGTAAAGTGCAGCAGAGGGAGGAGGAGTTACTCACGGCTCCTGTCACCTTTCCACCTCCAGCTTCCCTTGTACCTCCCCGAGCCGTCCCCTGGTACACAGACTCCACTCAGCACCTCTGCCAGCACCACCAGCAGCAGCAGGGGCATCCGCCCGCCAGCCATGCCTGCCTCTGAAGCTACGGCCGAGAGTCGAGGGCCACTGGGAGAGCTCTCCCACCCTCAGTCATATCTCACACAGCTGTACAGAGAGATCCAAAACAACAACAACACGTCCTCCTCCTACTCGGCTTCCCGTGGAGCGTTAGCCCTGGGCCACGGTGCTGAAGCCCCAGAGGGGTCACACACTCACATCGGAGACCCCTCCTCCTCCTCCTCCTCCTGGGGGATTGGAATGATCCCAAAGTAAAATAAAGCCTGGATTTCTGGAGCTTCACTCTGAAATATTGATCTGGTCTTTTTCCTCTCTGTGCCCTCTTTCTCTTCCTCTTTTTCAGTGCCTCCTGGAATTAAAGAGGTATTTATTGCAGTCCTGTTCAAAGCCTCAAACTGAGCTCAGTTGCTCCCATGAGCAGAGACAGCACAGGAAGAAGCAAATTGTTTTCCCTCTCGCAGAGCAGAACTTGTTCAGGTCACAGTGTGGACCGGTGGCACTGATGGCGACACATCACTGATCCAGCAGCAGCCAACTCTTGTCACCCGCACCAGGCAGTGACTGAATGAGTGTGTCCAGGAGTGTGTGTGTGAATGCACGTGCGTCCTCCCCCCTCTCTCTTCGTCCATCTACTCGTCTCAGATCACATGAGGTAGTGTTGATATGAAAATAAGGAATAAATCACAGAGATAGTTCAGCACAGAGCAGCCTTGACTTTGTCAACAGAGCGTCTGAGAGAGAGAGAGGGAGAGAGAGAAAGAGGCAGAGAGAGTGCATCTAAAGGAGGGAGGGAGGGAGATATGGAGGAGAGAGACTGAGTGAGACAAGCGTGGGGGGTGTGAATGGCAATTTCTCAACTGCAATGGCTCTTGCGCTTTTGCACGCCCATGATGCTCGTTCATGAGTGTATTTTCATCGCACAGCCTGACAGAGCTCAGTGGCTGTAACCTGTGCATGAATATACGTGTGTGTGTGTGTGTGTGTGTGTGTGTGTGTGTGTGTGTGTGTGTGCGTGTGATGCAATGTAATCTAATGCTTTCCCAGATTTAAAACAAACAGAAAAACTGTTGTACCTGCCTGTACAACCAGCGACCTGCCCAACATGCTCCTGTATAGACAAGTATGCAG